>JAVYIG010004036.1:0-174168 GCA_035222895.1 Strongylocentrotus droebachiensis
TTTAACTAGGAATAGAGTTGACTCCCAGCTGACGCCATTCAGAGTGAAATTTGACTCCGTGGAAATAAGAGTGTAGTCAGTTCTTTCACCCGATCATGATTTCCATTCTTAAACTCGTTCTTCTTTTCCTTTATGGTTGATTTTATCTTTCCATTAAACCAGGGCTTGCCATTAGGGTAGATTTTGATTTCTTTAGATTGAATGTGTAAGTCTTCACAGAAAGTGACATAACTATTTATTGTATCCGTTAGTTCATGTATGTCATCACATTCGTCACGAAATACGTCCCAATCAGTGATATCAAATGCGGCTTGTAGCATTTCACTCGATTCATTGTCCCACACTTTTATCAAGTCCCTTTTCCTTGGCTTTTCACGTTTAATCTTTTGTCTGTACCTTGGCATAAGATGGACAGTGTGATGATCTGAAGCACCAATCCCAGGTCGAATAAGAGACTTGTAGGCATCCTTAACTGAGCAGTAACATTTATCTAAAATGTTTTCTACCCTTGTTGCTATATCAACGTATTGGTAATAATGGGGCATTACAGTTTCCAGGTCACAATGGTTGAAATCGCCTAATATGATAACGGGGGCATCGGCGGACTGTATTCCGAGTTCCTTCACTTGTTCCTGTATAATTTGTTTGGCATTTTCTTTATCTGAGCTCGGAGGTATATAAACTAAGAGTACAATGACTTGGGGGAATTCTCTTGGCAGATAAAAGGGGCGAAATGAGACACACATCAGTTCGATATCTTTGGACGAAATACTCGATCTATTCGTAATGTTGCTACACCATTGTTGTTAACATATATGCAGAGCCCACCTCCTTTCTTTTTGCCTGTCTCTTCCAAACAACGATCCAATCTCATGGAGTAGAAACCATTTATCTCAATGTTGTTAGATTTAATGTCTGAACAAAGCCAAATTTCCGTAATACATATTAAACTCGAGTTTCTGTATTCATGATCATAACCCACGTTTGCTCGCAGTTCGACGATTTTGTTCGTAATTGATTTTACGTTGCTAAAGGCCCTTTTACACTTTCACCGATCGCATCACGGATCATCCCGGATCTTAATCCGGGGTGTTCCGGCGTGCGACACCACGATTTCTTCTCGATGCCGGTGTGGATACGTTCCGAACTGGGTGTATACACGGGCAAGTACGGTGTCTCCACGGACAGACAAGGTAGCAACGCGGACCACGCCGGAAACGCATACGGAGCTAACACGGATTTCAAGGAAGAGCACGGAGGCTACTGGGTACTTTTACGGTCCTTACACGGAGGTGTACGTTGTCTATTGGGATATCTCCGGAATGTTGACGGGTGACTTGAGCTTGTAGGCTCTCATTTGATATACGGAATTTCAAACCCGGATGAAACCGGTGTTAATACGGACCTCCCGGTGTCTACACGGACTGCCCCGGATGTATTCGGCGGCTACACGGAGGTACACGGTGCCTACAGGGAAGAGGACGGATTGTTTCATCCGTGAACTCCGGGATGAAAAATTAAGCAAGCTTAATTTTTTCCCCGGATATGCCGGTACGCCAAGGATCATGCCGGATGCCTCCCCGGTGTATACACGGTAATGCCGGAGATAACACGGATGATCCCGGAGCGACGATCCGGGATGATCCGTGATGCGATCCGTGAAAGTGTAAAAGGGCCTTTAAGGGTCATTGTTGGTAGCGGAGTGCGATTACCCCTTCTCCGAACCCGCTGCCTGATCCCTGATATATGAAATCAAGTGTATTGACACATTGCGTCCTGTTTATTGAATATTTTCATTTCCACTCATCAATCATTCAAACCTCGAGTCCTAACATATACACATTAATTGCCATTAAAGATACTATGTCCCTTTTGCAACCAACATCAATTTTGTAGAACTTTGCAGGAATTATGAATATGCCATGTATGTCTTATCTGTGAAATTTAAACGCAGTGTCCTAATATTCAAATTATGCAAGGAAACCCGTCTACTTGCTAGACTTCACTGTCAGGCACTATTGAGTGACTGACTGGCTTTTTTTCTTCTTTGGTAATAACATACATAAAATGAGCTGTAAAGGGTACATGAGCATTTGTCTACATTAATAACCCACTTCTTGTAATGGCCAAAATTAAACTGATTGAATCTCTGCGCAGCATAAAACGTACGACCATTCGGTACAATGGTTTGAAAAATCAGACTATTACTTACTGGCTCTATAGCTCTTAAGTCGATTCGACAACTAATAATCGTTATTTTCCCACTTAAAGACATTTTCAAGCCCCCCCCCCCCCTTTTTAGGGAAGTTCTAAATTAGTATTATCTTTCAAATGCCGTTGGAATTTAACCTTTTCATTTTTTGGGCCTGCATATGAGACATACATGCAAGATACGTCAAAAGCTGCCTTTGCATCGGTTCTTTCAATTGGAACACGGAGTTTAAATTTCAAACATCTACAATTCTACCTCAGATTAAACAGACCCATCGGCGACAGTAGTTTGAAATATATAGCTTTTATTATATCCCTTGCATTATAGAATCGAAAGGTTGATTGAATCGTATCAGGACAACTACCCCCTGGGCAATCATCCCCCCCCGGAAAATCACCACCCGGAAAACTACCCCCAAGGAGAATCACCCCCCGGAAAATTACCCCCCGGAGAATTACCCCCAAGGACAATTACCACCCCCCAAGGACAATTACCCCCCGGAAAATTACCCCCCTGACAATTACCCCCCGAGGACAACTACCCCCTGAGGACAACTACCCCCGAGGACAATTACCCCCAAGGACAACTACCCCCCTCCATGGACAATCATGATTCAATAGCAAAATACGATCTGACACATTGAGAGATGGCTACGAGCCCATAAGATCCAATGCATGAACCCATATTCGTTCAAATACTATAGCACGTTATTTTCCTCATTACTACACATTTCCCTAATTTTATTATAATGTATGCTATGCCAGTTTGGTTGCTGATTTCCACGAAGGATGTAAGTTTTAGGTAATTGACCAGCGCTTCTCAAAATGCATAGAAATACCTTTCTATGGAGCAGCGTTATTTCAACTTTTTGTTAGTCACGGTTTCTCCCAAATCGCAAAGTCTTCACAGATTATTATTTTGCATTATTCTGGCACTCGTCAAGTGCTATGTACACACGTGCGGGCACATTTAAGAATAAAAAAGGAGAAGAAATGTTCAAACACACTAGAAACGATTTAAAGTACTATATGCGGGCACTTTAACCTAAATGTTGGATCATGGATGAGGGCCTATTCTACATACAAAGACAAACACACGATCAGCTGATTAAAAAAGTTGCAGAGGATGCATAAATGAAATCTTACATTTCTAAGAAATTTAAGAAATATAATTTATGTTCTTTACTCGATGGCAAAACAACGGGGGGGGGGGGGGGGGGGGATTGGGCAACCTCCACCCCCCCACCTCGAATTGAACAATTTGATAAGACTAAAATGAACTTCATAAATAACTAAGAAAATGAAAGTTGATGAAATGTTCTGTAAATAGCAATTTGGAGAGAAGCTCGCATTATGCGTCAAATTGTTGAAAATTCCTTAGAGGGTGATTGTCGGGGGGGGGGGGTAGTTGTCCTCGGGGGGGGGGGGGGTAGTTGTCCTCGGGGGTAGTTGTCCTCAGGGGGTAGTTGTCCATGGGGGGTAATTGTCCTCGGGGGGTAATTGTCCTTAAAGGGTAATTGTCCTTCGGGGGTAATTCTCCGGGGTGTAATTTTCCGGGGGTGATTGTCCGGGGGTGATTGCCCAGGGGAAAGTTGTCCTGATACGATATATATATATATGTACATACAGAGTGAGTCAGAAAAAAATGTCCCACTTTTTAAAAGTTGTATTGTTTGAAGTATGAATATTTAATCATGGGTTTGATGATATGTCTTGATAAAGTTATCCTCCCAGGGGGGTGTTTCACAAAGATCCTAAGTAGAACTTAACTCTAAGTTGGACTTAAACAATTATGGCGAGCCATTTGAAGCCTTAAAATAAAATATATTCAATAGTGAAACTTCAAATATTTTTGACTTTTTATAAATTCCACATCAAGAACATGAAATCTCCTTGATATTAGAAAATATGAATGATTTGAATCAACATTTTATGCCTTTTAAAATAACTTTCACAAAATGTTTCAAAGATGCTAATGGCTTTCCATAATTGTTAAGTCCAACTTAAAGATAAGTTCAACTTAGGATCTTTGTGAAACACCCCCCCCCCAGTACATTTAGGTACCATTTTCATTTGAATCTCTGCATGCATGGCTGAACATCAGACAATCTTTACAAGACTGCCAGATCTCACTTGCGCCAAGTTGCTCGGTGAGGAATAAAACAGTGCATTAAACAAAAACAGTCAGACACAAACACACACACACACACACACACACACACTCACACGCACACACACAAACATATATAGTTTTTGATAAATTGTCTCATTCTCCCTCTCTTTCTCTTTCTCTCCCTCCCTCTCTTTGTCCCTCCCGTCCCCATGCAGCTTCTCCCCTTCCTTTATCTTTTGGCTGAAAAGGTGTCACGTGACACTTTACAATTCTTCATAATGTTCACAAGCGTGCAATGTAACAACCTTTTTTTATTAAACAGTGAGACACGTATAAAGTGAATTGAGTGCGCATCTATTTTCCTTGTTCAAATCCTGCCTGTGTTTCTGCTCCTTAAATACCCTTTATTTGCACTGTCTTAGCTGCGAGCATCTGACTTAAAGGCGACCTAAATGTAATCGAGATCGAGAGCCTGATTCCAAAGGAGCAAGGGCGTCCTCACGAGAATTATGCAAATCGTTGTTCAAGATAAACATAAGATAAGCATAAATTCACCTCTAAATTCAGAATTCCCCGCGTGCCATTAAATTTCAACATCGGCCTGCCGCCTCGGTAAAGGATCACTCGAGAACTCCTGAATTTATCGGTTCATATATTTAGTTATAATGGACGCCCGAGCATACAATATTTGTGTAATAATGTATGGTGTGGTGTGCACGTATTGTGTGGGCTTATATTAAACTCTCGGGTCGCGGCGCGCTGGAAAACACTCGGGTCACGGCTAGCTGGGCATATTTTTGGTAATGGTGTCTTAAAATCGGCCCTACACGCTTGGGAAATCTTATCTTAAATTAGCGACTGTTTAAAACCATTTTTCAATGGGGGTGTGTGGGAATTTACTTAAGAAACAAGATGGAAGTTGCGATTGTTTTGTTTTTGAATGATAGAAAAATAAGAAGACAAGAATTAAGGCTGACATTAGGAAAGACAAAATACTAGGTGGATAAAGTGGATTTTAGAGAAAGTGTAATACTACATTGGAATATGATAGACCTATTAATAGGATGGAAACAAAGGAAAATATCAAGGAATTGAAATAATTTATTGGCCAGATTTAACAGTGATAAATTAGAAAGAGAAGAGTGGAGAAAATCAAGATTTACATGATAGACAAAATAGAAGGGAAGAAAAGGGATAGAGGAATATTAAAAAAGAGAGATTGTTCTTAAAAGGCTGACATATGAAAATAAAGTGAGGAATAAAACGTATTAGGATGGAAATTACAAGGAATGTGGAAAACAAGTTTATTATAGAAGAAAAGGGGAAAAATAGGAATACAAAAACAGTGTATATTATAGGCCTAATAGAAAATTGTGGTAGAATGCACCAGAAGAATTAACAATTTGCATAAAGATGGGGAAGATGAATTGCAGAAAATAAAGAATTACATTGTAGGCCTAGAAAAAAGAGGAATGAACGGGGGGAAATGAAGGGAGATAAAGAATTTAAGATGTAGAAGAGCGGTTGAATAAGATGCCATAATAAATCAATAGATGATAAGGGAAACCAACAAAGAATATCGTAATGATTACATGATGGAATAAAAAAAATTTAAAAAAATCCCCCCTTATAAAGCCGATTTGAAGACACCATTAAAAATTTAAAAAAATGGCCCAGCTAGGTTTTTCCCTCTGCGCTTCTCGTTCTCATTCCCTCTCTCTCCCTTTCATAATCTCTCTCTCGCTATGCTACTTCCCACTTGTGCCTCATTTACTCTCTATGTAATTAATTCCCTGAGTTTAGCGAAGAGTTTGTTAATCCACCCCCACCAACTATAATCATAATTTATCAACATTTATCAACAAATCAACCTAGGGCAATTTCAACGCTTTGTCCGTCACCTGTTGACATATTACGTAATCTGTATATGGTATTTAAAGGCTATAGTAATCGCCCTTGAGTTGATTTCTTGAAAGTCTTTGCGATTGTACACAAAGGAAGAGACGATACAAAAAACGTCCAATGCAGAAAGACTTTAATCCCAAAGAAAACAAAGAATACTTTCAATTTGGATCCAGATAGAAGCCCCTACCACTAATGATTATCAAATTGAAGGGAAGCGTGAAAAAGTTTGATGGTCCAACAGTCCTACACGAAACATTTTTATACCGCCGAATAACCCCCAGATTTAACGAATAAAAAATAACCTTATTCCACATTATATTTTGATTATCTATCAACATCATACTTGAAAAGTACGATTTGAAATACATGGTGATCAATATCGAAATTTCCGCCCCCACTATAATAATTGAATATCTAGTAAATGTAGGGAAAATGTTAGAATTAATTTACTTTTAATTTGAATTAATTAATTTAAATGTCATCATATAATTCGACGTTCTGTATAATATATGTCTTAAAGATATTATAATACACAATGACACTTGAACGATATTGATCATCTTTGAAAATGTGACTTTCATTATGACTGATTAATACAATTGATTATATCAATGCATACCATATGTTATTTCGATATCATTGTGATAAGACGTATTTTGTTCTCATTGTCAATCACAGTCAGTAGAAAAGATCATGTAGTTCTTAGTATTTATTCAGTTAATGGAATCATCTACTATCTGTTTGGCTTTTTATAACTTACACCGTTATAAGCTACCTTCTATGAAAAAAGACTTTTCAATTATTATAAAAAGCACGAGCAACCGGTAAAAAATGAGACAGATTTGCACTACACAAAGCCAACTTTAGCATCTTTATAACGGGTCCCTATCATTAAAGATGAACGCTATACCTAAATGTGTTTTACAATACCAGCTTAACACATCAAATCGATATAGATAACAGTTAAATCCTTGATCATCGTGACATGAAGAAGAGTATAGATGGAAGAGAGTGGCAAAAAACTTTAAATCGGGTCACTGTAACACTCGAGGTGTACACGTTCTCTCAGGATCGTCTGCAGAATTATAAAGAATATAACATGAAATAGAAGCTACTATGATTTTCAAGTGTTAATGATTATAAAAACATCCACATAACTCATTTACCATTTTAAAAGTTAAAATGCATGATAAAAATGACATATGATGAGAAATATTTTTGGTTTTAGCGATATATACTTCAAGATGGCGTCCTAACAAAACTGTGTTCATCATTCACACACCATGACGTCATGGATGAAAAGAACTACCAGAGAATGGGAAGAATGGATTAAGCTGATTTATCATAGAGAAGTAGAAGGGGCGGCACAAGTAAGTCCGAAAGTTCTATGAAAAGGCCCTAAAATGAAACCAGGTTACAGGTTTGCCGTTTGGGTTGAAGAATTCCCTGACAACAACAACTTAAAATAGTAACAATAATAGGTCTAAATTATGAATTTAATATCTACATATACCCTAACATTTGGATGACTTGGAATGTACCCTTTGTTATTCCCCTTCCCCTTCTCCCCTAGTTTCATTAAACTTACCGTCAATAACAAGTGTCAAAGTTCAATGACAAATTCGCTGACAGCCAATCAGGCCCCATTTCACAAACTTGTCATCAGTGACAAATGACAGTTTTTGTTATAAGCTACTGAAATCCTAGCTTCTGATTGGTTGTAAGCAGATTTGTCACAAATTTTTGTCATTTGTCATTGAAAAAAGGCTTTGTGAAACGGGTCCCTGATATAGTTCGTTATGTAGCTTGTAACAGTTATCTTAACTTGGTATTGATGATAGGTTTTATGAATCGTGCCCGGTCATGCTTAGTATTTACGTTTACGCGGTGCATCTGACACCGGCATCTTCAAAGTGCGAGCAGTTATTATCGAAGGGAGCATTGCTCGGACAATACTCCAGAGCGGTATCTCCAGCGGAACACTCGACATCGTCGAATATGATAGGCCCTGAACCTTGTCCGAATTCAGCGCTTCCTACCGCAGTTCCCGAGCTGTATCCAAGACTTCTGCAGACAACTCCAGCATCGGTGTCATCCCAGAAGTCATCACAAATCGTTCCCCAGACTCCGTCGTAGAAAATCTCAACTCTGCCTTCTCTATTGCAGGCTCCATTAACCAGTCGTAATTCTACAGATATAAAGCGAAAGAGAGATAATATTAATAATATGAAAAAATAATAACATTGTTGATACGATGACGACGATAGTGATAACAATAATAATAATAACGATAATAATGATAATAATAGTAGTAGTAGCAATAATAATATTATAATTGACAATAATGATCATCATCATAATAATAACAAATAATGATAATAACAATAATATTAATAATATTTAATATTATCAATAGTGCTGATATTAAATATAACAGTGATGACAGTGATAATGATGATGATGATGATCAATTATCAACTGGGGTAATAATACAACGCCTTTGGCATCGCATAGGCGTTATATCATAATGCGATATACGGCATTTAAAGGGAAATCCAACATAAAGAGCAAACAACTATAGAAGAAAGCAGACTAAAATATGAAAAGCAGACTGGTGAGAGTTTGAACGAAATCGAATATCAACAAAAGGAAGATTAGACATTTCTGAAAGTTTTAAGACTAAACTTCAAATAGTATGAATCGATAATGTCACTGCATGTGATATAGCGCCGAACAACTTTCCCGTTTGTTCCATCACACAAAAAATGAAAGACTAAAATTACATCCTTTTCAAAATGCATGACTCGGGATGGTCTTTTCTCTTCAGAGGACCTACAATTAGCTATCAATAATACATTTTGAGTAGTGCCCCCCCCCCCAGGAAGAATTTACTTTTTAAAAGAAAACAAAGGAGGAATTTACTTGGAAGAAAAACAGAAATGAGTGATATTTTTATACACGATTAACGAGAGAGCTGTCCACGACAACGTCAATTATTTACCGACAAAATTGCCAATATGAGATTCGCATAGCTTTAGTGATCTCATATTCCAAATATTCATAATTCTCTTATTACAGATTTATTTCAAACTTTCACTATCCCGTTTCTCTTATCTTTCTGCTTTCAAACAAATAAACTTATTACGAGGCTGGATTGCCCTTTAAGATGTCAAGACTTAATCCACAGTCGTACCATTAATGTCTCCTTTTAGTGACGTTTTACCATATCCTTAAATTTTGAATGCTAAGATCTACACATTATACACGAGCAAAGAAAACAAAACATCACAGACATTTTATAGTCCATTGTCAATACAATACGATGTGCGGTCCTCGAATAAGAGCGATTGTAATGTAACTAATCATTCAAGTCGCTAAAGTTTGTATCAAAGTTTTGTCGTGTTCAAATTTGCAGCTTTGGGGTTAAATTTTTCAATCTCCTTTCACTATGGTTCATTTAATAAACATATTATTTTTCTAATAATGAAGGAGTTGAACATAACGTTGAGAGTTGCTAACTAGAGGGGGAAAACTGATACATTTACAATACAAATTAACAACACTCTGAGATGCTATGGATTAAACTTACGCGTAGTCACAACTGCCTCTCTCAGTGTGCTATATTCCTCTCGCGGGCGTAATCTGCTGTGCATGTGTGATCGGTCGCGCAAGTCGCTATGACGAATGAAACAAGCAGTGCACGTTGGGAGTGGATATGATGTCCACAGTGGTTGTTTCCGAGACTAGCAGGGAAAAGGGGCTTAACCAAATACTCTGTGAATAATAGATTGGAAAGTATTAGATCAACAACATACCTGCTGATCCTGTCTGAGCGAAACAGAAGACTCCGGCATCTTCAGAGTGCCTACAATTATGGACGCCGAAACCAGCATTAGAACAATAACCAAGATTGGTTTCGGTTCCAGTACATGATACATCATCCAGGAGAATATCCCCCGAACCTTCTCCGAATGCAAGGCTTCCTACCCCAGTTCCCGAAGCGAATCCAAGACTTCGGCAGACAACTCCAGCATCGGTGTCATCCCACGAGTCATCACAGACAGTTCCCCAGGCTTCATTGTTATAAACCTCAACTCTGCCTTCGCTTTCATCGCTTCCACCAACCAGTCGTACTAATAAAACTATCATGCGAAAGAGAGATAATAGTAATGATATGAACAAAAATGTTAACTAAAAATATAATGTTGATGATGATGATGACAACAATAATAATAATGGGGGTTATAATAATAGTAATAATTATAATAATAAAATACTCATAATGATAATTACAATGACGAAGGTGATCATTATGATGATGATGATGATGATGATTATAAGCTTAAAGCCCAAGTCCACTCCAACACTAACTTACTTTCAATAGAGGCAGACAAAAACAGACTAACCAATCAAAAAAAGTTTGAGCAAAATCGGATAGCTAATAAGAAAGTTATGAATTTTTAGTGACATGAAAAACTTTGAAAATTACTAGACATATTGGCAACTCACTCATGAGTCTGTGACGTCATGTCCTCACTCTCCACTATTTTTTTTTATATTGATGATATAAATTTCCTATTTTCTCCTTAAGAACCTTATTTCTTCACATCAGCATCCAAGTTAAATTGATAGTAATATGTTTTTGTGCAGATGCACTAATATAGAGTAATTTTTTCCAGTTTAATAATGAAAAATTTAATTTTGATAATGGATTTATATAAAAATCAATAATTATGAATATAGAATATTCAGAAAATAGTATAAATTCTTTAAAGTTCATGAAAGATTTTGTGAAATGTCATGCAAGCAATGTGATACAAATCATATAACCTGGGCAAAGGCATGGGAGAGGAATCAAATTTGGGGGAATAAAAAGGGAAATTAATGGGATTAAACTACATGTATATAAAGCAATTAATAAATAGTGAGGGCATGACGTCACAAACTGATAACCCTCTTGGCAATTTGTGTTGTGATTCTCATTGTTCCATAGTTTTACATACTTTTTCAAAAACTCATAACTTTCTTATTAAATATCCGATTTTGCTCAAACTTTTTTTAATTGACGGTTAGTCTGATTTTTATGCTTTTATTGAAAGTAATTTATTTTTCGAGTGAACTTGTCCTTTAAGCTGGGGGTAATTAACCAACTCCTGTCTAAAAACATACGGGGATAGAGCCTTCTCTTCATCTGCTCCGCATCTTTGGAACTCTCTACCTGTCCAACTTCGAAATTGTAACAACATTGATACCTTTAAATCTGAACTAAAAAACCTATCTTTTCCGGCAACATTGCGAATAATATGTGACATATTGAGGGAGCCAGGCGCCTTTGAATGCTTTTGCAGATAAATGGCGCTATACAAATGCTGTTCATCATCATCATCATCTTTGGAATCGCATAGTGACGTGATATCATAATGTAATATGCGACATATGGCATTCAAAGGGAAATCCAACATTAATAGCAAACAACTACATGTATATAAGAAAGCAGACTAAAATCGAAGAAGCAGACTGGTGAAAGTTTGAACGGAATCCGAATATAAATAAAGAGAGTCTAATTTTTTGGAAACTTAAAATATGACGAATCTTCATGTCAGGGCCTGCAGAACGGCGGGGCTCGGGGGGGGGGGGGGGCTCGAGACCCCCTCACTTTAAAAAAGTACGTTAAAGAGAAAAAGAAAGAAAGAGAGGAAGAAAGAAAAAAAAAGTGACCTGCCAGTAGCATAATACGGGGGCTCCTCCCCCTAGACCCCACCAAGGGCCCTAAGGCGGGCCCCTGGATGCTCATATGACCGTATTTAACTAGCCTACCTCAAACCACTGAGCCTTATGGGGCCCCCTTATCACAAATAAGGTTTTTAAATACGCTTATCTGACCATAATTAAATGCTTTAAACATCCGAGCTTCCGGGGGCTCAGCCCCTTGACCCCCCGACGGGACAAAGCCTCTGGATACCACGCCAATTCACGCTCTACCTGATCGTTAATACTTCACTTTGAAAAACGTTCTGCGGGGCCTGCATGTCACTAATAAGAGTGGTGGTGATGCAGACTTTTCTTCGGCCCCCAACGGTTTTGCTGCTACTATACTGCCTCTGAACATTGTGCCCCTTGTTTCCCCCTCCCCCATTGCCCCCAAGACCAGCAAGTAAAGGGCGTTATACCAAATAATCTGTGAATTTGGGTGGATAGTTTTAAGAATAAATGGGATATTTAGAAAAACATTCTACCTTCCAAATTTGTCTCAGAACAGCGGACTCCGGCATCTTCAGAGTGCCCACAGTTATGGACGCCGAAACCAGCATTAGAACAATCACCAAGATTAGTTTCGGTTCCAGTACATGATACATCATCCAGGAGGATATCTTTTGATCCTTCTCCGAATGCAGCGTTTCCTACCCCAGTTCCAGAATCGAATCCAAGACTTCGGCAGACAACTCCAGCATCGGTGTCATCCCACGAGTCATCACAAACAGTTCCCCAGGCTCCATTGTTATAAACCTCAACTCTGCCTTCGCTTTCATCGCTTCCATCAACCAGTCGTACTACTAAAACTATCATGCGAAAGAGAGATAATAGTAATGATATGAACATAAATGTTAACTAAAAATGTAATAATAATGATGATGAGAACAATTTAATAATAAATATAATAATAGAATAGTCATAATAATAATAATAATAATGACGGTGTTGATGAATATGATGGTAATAATAATAATAATCATACTCAGTTTTTACATAGCGCTTATTAGAATCACTAAGCGCTTCCAAACTTGGAGATTATTACCCCTCCTTTAGCCGTGCTGCCATTGAGGCGCTCTAGCATTTCAAAGAATTAATTCATGCCAGGTACCCATTCACCTCACCTGGATTGAGTGTGTCAAATGTAGATCAATGTCTTGCCAAAGGACATTAGTGCCGCGACGGGTCTCGAACCGCGGACCTTGTGAGCTTAAGCTGGGGGTAATTATCCAACACCTTTGGAATCGCATAGAGACGTTATATCATCATTTAATATGCGATGTATGGCATTCAAAGGAAAATCCAACAATAATAGCAAACAAATATATAAGAAAGCAGGCTAAAATCAAAGAATAAGCAGGCTGGTCAAAGTTTGAACGAAATCAAAAAATAAATAAAGAGAGTCTGAGTTTTGGGAAACTTCAAATATGACGAATCTTCATGTCAGGGCCTGCAGAACGGCGAGGCTCGGGGGGGGGGGGGGGCTCGAGCCCCCCTCACTTTAAAAAAAGTACGTTTAAGAGGAAAAGTAAGAAAGAGAGGAAGAAAGAAAAAACAGTGACCTGCCAGTAGCATAATACGGGGGCTCCTCCCCCTAGACCCCACCAAGGGCCCTAAGGCGGGCCCCTGGATGCTCATCTGACCGTATTTAACTAGCCTACCTCAAACCCCTGAGCTTCATGGGCCTAGTCCCCCTGGACCCCATGCCAATTAGTGACCTGCTAGTATCACATATAAGGTTTTTTAAATATGTTTATCTGACCATAATTAAATGCCGAAAACACCTGAGCTTCCAGGGGCTCAGCCCCTTAACCCCCCGGCGGGGCAAAGCCTCTAGACAACACGCCAATTCACGCTCTATCTGATCGTTAATACTTCACTTTGAAAAACGTTCTGCGGGGCCTGCATGTCACTAATAAGAGTGGTGGTGATGCAGACTTTTCTTCTGCCCCCCAACGGTTTTGCTGCTACTATACTGCCTCTGAACATTGTGCCCCTTATTTCCCCCTCCCCCATTGCCCCCAAGACCAGCAAGTAAAGGGCGTTATACCAAATAATCTGTGAATTGGGGTGGATAGTTTTAAGAATAAATGGGATGTTTAGACAATCATTCTACCTTCCAAATTTGTCTCAGAACAGCGGACTCCGGCATCTTCAGAGTGCCTACAGTTATGGACGCCGAAACCAGCATTAGTACAATCACCAAGATTGGTTTCAGTTCCAGTACAAGATACATCATCGAGGAGGATATCCCCTGAACCTTCTCCGAATGCAGCGCCTCCTACCCCAGTTCCAGAATCGAACCCAAGACTTCGACAGACAACTCCAGCATCGGTGTCATCCCACGAGTCATCACATACAGTTCCCCAGGTTCCATTGTTATAAACCTCAACTCTTCCTTCGCTTTCATCGCTTCCATCAACCAGTCGTACTACTAAAACTATCATGCAAAAGAGAGATAATAGTAATGATATGAACATAAATGATAAAGGTAAAGACTAGTATTGGAAAAGCCCCAATTTCAAAAAATTAAATGGAAGCTCTCATTACCAATCATGTGAAAGAATATGTTTTGACTAAGACATGATGATAAAAAAATTGCCGGGAAACCGCCTACTAATTCATATATTTGGTAAATTTGTTTCTCTCATGGACTTTGAGAGATATAGGGTAGTCCCATATACATCTTTCTGTGTATAGTGCTTGTAACTTTACGAAGAATGGGCCAAATTTCTTATCATTTTGATGATTCCAGAACCTTGCAGATGCTAGATGCTAGATGATCAACCTTTTCTGATCGATTCCACAACGTTTCTTTCACAATACAATCGCATGACCATAACTGGTCTTTACCTTTAACTAAAAATCTAATAATGATGATGATGATGACAATAATAATAATAATAATAATAATAATATAAGTAATAATTATAATAATAAAATAGTCATATTCTAATAATAATGACGATGTTGATGATTATGTTGATAATAATAATAATAATAATCATACTCAGTTTTTATATAGCGCCTATTAAAATCACTAAGCGCTTCCAAACTTGGAGATTATTACCACTCCTTTAGCTGTGCTGCCATTGAGGCGCTCTAGCATTTCAAAGAATTAATTCCTGCCAGGTACCCATTTACCTCACCTGGATTGAGTGTGGCAAATGTAGATCAATGTCTTGCCAAAGGACATTAGTGCCTCGGCGGGTCTCGAACCGCGGACCTTGTTATCTTAAGCTGGGGTTAATTATCCAACTCCTTTAAAATCGCATAGAGACGTTATATCATACTTTAATATGCGGTGTATGGCATTCAAAGAGAAATCCAGCATTAATAGCAAACAACTATATAAGAAAGCAGACTAAAATCAAAGATTAATTAGACTGGTGAAAGTTTAAACGAAATCCAAAAAATAAAGAGAGTCTGAGTTTTTGGAAACTTCAATATATGACGAATTTTCATGTCAGGGCCTGCAGAACGGCGGGGCTCTGGGGGCTCGACCACCCCTCACTTTAAAAAAGTTCGTTAAAGAGCAAAAGAAAGAAAGAGAGAAAGTAAGAAAAAAGCAATGACTTGCCAGTGGCATAATACGGGGGCTGCTCCCCCTGGACCCCGCCAAGTGCCCTAACGCGGGCCCCTGTATGCTCATCTGACCGTATTTAAATACCGCAAACCCCAATTAGTGACCTGCCAGTATCACAAATAAGGTTTTTAAATACGCTTATCTGACCATAATTAAATGCCCAAAAAACCTGAGCTTCCGGGGGCTCAGCCCCTTAACCCCCGACCTCCACGACAATTTACGCTCTACCTGATCGTTAATAATTCACTTTGAAAAACGTTCCGCGGGGCCTGCATGTCACTAATATGAGTTGCAGTGATGCAGATTTTTCTTCTGCCCCCCCCAACGGTTTTGCTCATTACGACACTGCCTCTCAAAATTGTGCCCCTTTGAATGTTTGCCCCCCCCCCATTGCCCCCAAGACCAGCAAGTAAAGGGCGCTATACCAAATAATCTGTGAATTGGGGTGGATAGTTTTAAGAATAAATGGGATGTTTAGACAAACATTCTACCTTCCAAATTTGTCCAGGAACAGCGGACTCCGGCATCCTCAGAGTGCCTACAGTTATGGACGCCGAAACCAGCATTAGAACAATCACCAAGATTGATTTCGGTTCCAGTACATGATACGTCATCCAGGAGGATATCCCCTGTACCTTGTCCGAATTCAGCCCTTCCTACCCCAGTTCCAGAATCGAATCCAAGACTTCGGCAGACAACTCCAGCATCGGTGTCATCCCATGAGTCATCACATACAGTTCCCCAGGCTCCATTGTTATAAACCTCAACTCTGCCTTCGCTTGCATCGCTTCCATCAACCAGTCGTACTACATAAACTACCATGCGAAAGAGAGGTAATAGTAATGATATGAACAAAAATGTTAACTATGATGATGGAGGCTATATCCAACTCCTTTGGAATCGCATAGAGACGTATTATCATATCATAATGTAATATGCGATGTATGGCATTGAAAGGGAAATCCAGCATTCATAGCAAACAACAAATATTAGAAAGCAGACTAAAATCAAAGATTAAGCAGACTGGTTAGAGTTTAACCGAAATCCAAAAAATAAAGAGAGTCGGAGTTTTTGGAAACTTCAAATATGAGGAATCTTCATGTCAGGGCCTGCAGAACGGCGGCGCTCTGGGGGCTCGAGCACCCCTCACTTTAAAAAAAGTTTGTTAAAGAGCAAAATAAAGAAAGAGAGAAAGTAAGAAAAAAGCAGTGACCTGCCAGTGGCATAATACGGGGGCTCCTCCCCTGGACCCCACCAAGGGAAAGGCGGGCCCCTGGATGCTCATCTGACCGTATTTAAATACTTCAAACCCCTGAGCTTCATAGGGCTTAGTCCCCCTGGACCCCATGCCAATTAGTGACCTGCCAGTATAACAAATAAGGTATCTAAATACGCTTATCTGACCATAATTAAATGCCTAAAACACCTAAACTTCCGAGGGCTCCGCGTCTTGACTCCCAGCGGGGCAAAGCCTCTGGACCCCACGCCAATTTACGCTCCACTCGCTTCGCTCTACATGATCGTTAATACTTCACTTTGAAAAACGTTCAGCGGGGCCTGCATGTAACCATGGACCAGGTCCATGATGTAACAAATAATAGTGGTTGTGATCCTGGACCTGTGGTGATGCAGACTTTTGCCCCCCCCCCATAAAAAACGTGTTTGCTCATTACGATACTGATCCTAAAAGTTGTGCCCCTGGAATGTTTGCCCCCCACCCCCTCATAAACCCCAATCCCAAACTGCTTCCGGCGCGCCTGTTTCCACAACAGTTGTTGTTTCTAAGACCAGCACATATTAAAGGGCGCTACACTAAATACTCAGTGAATTGGCGATGATAGTTTTAAGAATAAAGGGGATGTTTAGACAAACATTCTACCTTCAAAATTTGTCCCAGAACAGCGGACTCCGGCATCTTCAGAGTGCCCACAGTTATGGACGCCGAAACCAGCATTAGAACAATCACCAAGATTGATTTCGGTTCCAGTACATGATACGTCATCCAGGAGGATATCCCCTGTACCTTGTCCGAAATCAGCGCTTCCTACCCCAGTTCCAGAATCGAATCCAAGACTTCGGCAGACAACTCCAGCATCGGTGTCATCCCACGAGTCATCACAGACAGTTCCCCAGGCTCCATTGTTATAAACCTCAACTCTGCCTTCGCTTGCATCACTTCCAGCAACCAGTCGTACTATACATTATTCGTGAAAGAGAGAGAGAGAGAAGGAGGGAAATGAGAAGGGAGGGAGCGAGAGACGGAGAGAAAGAGAGAATGTTAGATCTTTTCCTAAACTACACCATAGTTTTATCGACCTGTTGTATAAGTGGTCATTGTGCTACGTTAGTAGTAGCAATGATAACAATAGTAATAACAATAATAATTATGATGGTGATCATTATGATGATGATGATTATAAGCTTAAGATGGGGTAATTATCCAACCCATTTGGAATCGCATAGAGACGTATTATCATATCATAATTTAATATGCGATATACGGCATTTATTGGGAAATCCAACATTAATAGCAAACAGCTATAAAAGAAAGCAGACTAAAATTAAAGAAGAAGAGTGGTCAAAGTTTGAACGAAATCGAACCAAAAAAATGAAAGAGTTGCGAATGTTTGATAGTGGTACTTCTATAAGAATTGGAACTTTAAAATATTATGAATCTGTAATTTCACTGATATAGCGCCGGCAACTTTTCCGTTTGTTCCAACACACAAAATGACTAAATTGTCATCTTTTATTAGTTAATGTATGACCCGGGATGGTCTCTTCTCTTTAGAGGACCTACAATATTATACTATCTATAATATATTTTGAGGAGAGTTCCCAAGGGCGAAAGCACTTGGGAGAAAAACATAAATTAGTTTTTTTTTTTGTATCCGACAAACGAGAGAGTTGTCCATGACAACGTCTCAATTTACTGAAAAAATTGCCAATATCAGATTCGCAAAGCTTAAGTGATCTCATATGTCAAACATTCATGATTCTCTTATTTCAGACTTATTTCAATCTTTCGCCCTCCCGTTTCTCTTAATTTTCTGCTTTCAAACAAAAGAACTTGTTACAATGGTTGGATTGTCTGTTAAGATGCCGAGATTTGACACTGCACAGCTGTACAATTTATTAATGTCTCCTTTTTACGTTTTGCGATATAGTTTGATTTAGAATACTAGGATTAACACATTAGTCGGACTGTCAAACTACTCGAAGCTTGCGTCAAAGATTTGCAAACCTGGATGAACTCGAACTCACTCAAACTGAATGATAGTAAAACTGAACTAATTTTATTTGGTTCGAAATCAAATCTTGCTAAGATACAGTCGTTCAATATATCCATATCAGATTCTGTAATCAGTCCTTCCTCGCAATGTCGTAACCTTGGTGTCATGTTAAACTCGTCTATGTCATTGTCAACTCATGTTTCTAGTATTTGTAAGTCAGTCAGATACCAACTAAGAAATCTAGGTTTTATTAGGAAATACTTAAGTCGTTCAACCACAGAGAAACTTGTACATGCTCTTATTTCATCACGCTTAGATTTTTGTAATTCTATTCTATATCTTCTCCCTAACACACAACTTGTTCGACTCCAGAAACTGCAAAATACTGCTGCACGTATTGTCACACTTTCTTCTCGTAGAACCCACATCACCCCCATTCTCAAAACTCTTCACTGGCTCCCGGAATGTGACCGAATTATTTTTAAGATGTTGTTGCTAGTTTTCCATTCCTTGCATGACTCTGCTCCTTCCTACAATATCAAGTTGATTGTTAAGTATAAGCCTACAAGACATCTTCGTTCATCTCAATCCTTATTAGTTGTCCCTAAGACGCGTAGCTCCTGGGGGATAGAGCATTTTCTCATTCTGGTCCGTCCCTTTGGACTAAGCTGCCACTTAGTATTCGTAATTTAACTGCCCTTCATGACTTCAAAGTTGCTCTAAAAACCCATCTCTTTCTAAACAGTGCTATTTAATCATGTCAATGTAGCGTAATAATTTGTGTTGTTTAAGTTTACTTTATTTTAGTTAAGAAACTTATATTTTTGTGATAGTAATATGTACAGCCTGGCGGATACCGGCGCTATATAAATATCCATATTATTATTATTATTATCATTATACACGAGCAGAGAAAGTAAAAATCACAGACATTTTAAAGTATATTGCTAATGCAGTACGTTGTGTGATTCTCGAAAATAAAGCGATTTGTAACCAATCATTAAAATTTATTAACGGGCTGTAAAATCATGGAGTTTTAGTAACTCCATGGTAAAATCTTACATCACTATTTTCGAGTACGGTGCTATAGGAATAGAATAAGAATAAATGGGAGGTCTAGACAAACATTCTACCTGTTGAACAGCGTACTCCAGCATCCTCAAAGTGCACACAGTTATGGACACCGAGACCAGCATTATCACAATCACCAAGACTTGTTTCGGTTCCGGTACATGATACATCATCCAGGAGGATATCCCCTGAACCTTGTCCGAATGCAGCGCCTCCGACCCCAGTTCCAGAAGCGAATCCAAGACTTCGACAGACAACTCCAGCATCGGTGTCATCCCACGAGTCATCACATACAGTTCCCCAGGCTCCATTGTAATAAACCTCAACTCTGCCTTCGCTTGCATCGCTTCCAGCAGCCAGTCGTACTATACATTATTCGTGAAAGAGAGAGAGAGAGAAGGAGGGAAAAGAGAAGGGATGGAGAGGGAGAGAGAGAGAGAGAGAGAGAGAGAGAGAGAATTATAGTGGAGGGGGAGCATTAGTGTTCTATTAACGCCATCATTTAGTAAAGTAAAGTTTGTTACCGGGAGGTAATAGAAAAAATTTCAAAAAAAAAAATGAAACGGAGAGAAACAGTATAAAGGAAAACCGGCAGAGACACAAGGACATTAGGGACTTTTAGATTTATGTGGACTGATACGTGTGATGTCCATTCAAGGCGGTGCATTAAAAGGACGTCGACCGTAGCAATCCCCATTGTCTTCGTGTGAATCTAACAGTCCCTATTACTATGGAAATCCCTGTTTCATAGACATTGTTATCAATAACAGCTTACAGTTATAAGCTATTAAATTTTTTTTATTTGATCGGATTATAGCAGACTGGACTGTATTAAAACGGTAGAAATGTGAGGGAGCTCTGGACCCCCTATCATCAACAAAAAAAAGGCACAAGGAAAAAAAAAAATCTAAATTGTGTCACTCGGTCGCTACGCACCTTCGCAAATTTTTAGATGTGGAGTAACTTAAGACTGAGGAACCCATATTGTTTCCCGCCATGCATTAAGGGTGCGAATAAGTCGCTTTTTCCTCGTCCATGAACAAAAGTGCCACAATTTTGCAGTATACCCAAGACGAAAAACCAATTAGCATCTTATTAGATCGCTCTATACCCTCTAATATCACCCTACCCTGCTACCATTTCAAGTTTAATAAGTGGTGAAAATAACTGTGGATAAGGTGGTGCATAAAGGGATGTGAAATTAAAAAAATATTTATTCAATATTTTCTTTTTGAAATATTCTGAAATAATTCTGAATAAAAAAGGGGAAACAAAATTTGTGGTTTGGTGGTATATGCAGGTAGTTAACGTACCTACATTTTTGAGCTACAACAAAACCGTTGAAAGTCCATTCGAGGTGGGGTCCCCCAAGGTTGGAAGGGTTCTGACCTACTTGGAACTAAAACCTTATGTTTCAACCCCCCCCCCCCTCATCGCGAAAACAAACACACATCGCGAAATCATGCACACGTCCATGTCCGTACCTCCGTTTTCACATCGTACACTTGCGTCTTCGAAACGACCACAGTAACGTTTGTAGGTTCCAAGAGCCAAATTCCCACAGTCAAAGATACTCGTTTCGTCACCGGAGCAGGAGACGCCATCCAAAACGATGGTTCCTGTGCCCTGACCAAAGACAGCATACTGGTAAGCATATGTTGCAGCACCAAGCCCAAGGGACTCACAGACTACGTTGGCATCAGCCAATCGAAACCAGTCATCGCAGACAGTTCCCCATTCTCCATTGTAGAGTACCTCAACCCTACCTTCTCCTAGCGTGAAACCATCGACAAGACGAACATCTGAAACAAAACAGTACAGCGCATTTGATGAAATCGGTGTTAGGCAGGCAGTCGAATTATTTCGCACACAAAAAGTTGTTTATCATTTAATAAGTGCTGAAATTTCGTTAAAGAGAAACAAAATGACTCATAAATCAATCGAAATTCTTTCGAATCTTTTCCTAAACTACACCCGTTGTTTAAGTGGTTATTATTCGTTACGGAACAAAATTGTGAAGAGCTCCATTGTAGAGGACCTCTACTCTACATTCTCCGACGGTGTTACCAGTGACGAGACGAACACCTGCAACAAAACACATGCATGCCCATTTTTTGCAGATTTATGTTTATTATAATACTCAAAAAAGTAATAATAATAATAATAATAATAATAATACTAATAATGATAATAATAATAATAATAATAATAATACTACTACTACTAATAATAATAATAGCCATTTCTATAGCGCCGTTTATTTAGAAATTCTATTCCGAGGCGCACTAATTATTACCATTACAGCGCTCCCACATTTGAAGGAAATAATTCCTACCAGGTACCTATTTACCTCACCTGGCTCGAGCGTGTCAAATGGAGATTAATGCCTTGGCAAAGGACATTAGTGCCGTGTCGGGGATCGAACCAAGACCTTTGAAAGTCAAGTGCTTGAACCACTCGACTACGATATTACAATAATAATAATGATGATGATGATGATGATGATGATGATGATCTCGCAAAATTAGAAACAGATGCTTCCGTTCCTTTTTCCCAATTATTGCCGAGGTCAAATCTACACCCTTGATTGAAACAAAAGAAGAAGTACAATTAACAGATGCACCATTTTGATCATGAGGATAACTGAATAAATCAATTTCACACTCACTACTCTGAGCGTTCACCGCTGTTGCTAAGAAACACACTACTAGATAAGCCTTGAACATCATTATGATGTTGAGATGGCGATGAGTGATACACGCTGGAAAGATGAAGTCGCCAATTCAAAGTCGGTCGATGATAGGCTCTTTGCTGATACTTTAGCTAACACCGTCGACCCGTTCCAGATGTACTGTGACGACTTCACTCGCTGATTGCGGTTTTTGCGGTCAGACTTGAGAAGCAGACTCCGATTGAACACTTTTTTCTGAGACAAATCTAAAGATCAAAAGCCACCAGCATGTTGGTGTTGGTAAGAGGTTTAACAGGATCACCTTTCGAGAACAGGATATACCTTGCACCCTTAGGAAATCGACAAACCACTTCATTTTGCGCTTTAAGTTGAAGTATCCATTAAAGGGCATATGGTGTGATTTTCCATTCACTGACATACAGAGGCGGCGGAGCGACTTCCAAAGTGGGGGGCACCAACAAAAAGGGCACTTTCTGGAGAAAAAAATGGCACCTACATAGGAAAATCTCAAAGCGAAGATATACAATTTTTTAGACATTGGTATATACCCCTATATCGTGATTACATTATCAGGGATAATTTCATTATTTTGTTAATCTTTATACATCATATAAGATATTGCTTACGCATCATACTTTGCAGTTAGGTGGGATGGTCCGAAAATTAATTTGCGAGCGATCAAATCGAGCGAGGAAAAATTTAAGATTGGTGAGGTCGCAGTGCGAAAATACATGTTATAAAGAGGGGAAAAAAAATCCTGATGGGGTTATAAGCACATTCTCATAACAGAAGACTAAAAAGACCTTTGATAAGTAACATAACAATAACATCTATAAATGCGAGCGCGCGTAGCGAACGAGCTTTTGGGTATATTGCACTAGTCGCTTGAAATTAGGGGCACGTTTAATGATGAGAGGAAAAGGGGACACTTACTTTTTTTAAAGGAGCCCGTGTCAAAGTACAACGGGTAGTTATCAGAGGTGAAAATTGGGGACTTCTTGGCACCTAAAAAAGGGCCACTCACCAGGGATGAAAAAGGTACTTATGAGAATGGGAAGGGCATTTGTCGACGGAAAAGAGGCACTGACTGCTAGGTGAAAGGGGAATTTATAAGAAGGGGAAGTGGCTCTTATGAAAATAAAAAAGAGGCATATGCTAAAATAAAAAGGGGCACTTATCAGATATGAAAAGGGTAATTATGAGAAGGGGATGGGGCACTTGTGAGAAGGAAAAAGATCATTTATCAGGAAGGAAAAGGGACACATGTCAAAATAAAAAGGGGCAGTTATTGAAGATGAAATGAGAAGTTATCAGGAGGAAAAGGGGCACTTGTCAAAGTAAAACAAGTACCTCTCAGAATTTAATAGGGTCATTTACCAGAGATGAAAGGGGCACTTATGAGGTTGAAAGGGACTATTTTCATAGGTGAAAAGGGGCATTCATGAAAAGGGGAAGGGTTTTTTTTTAATGGGGGGGGGGGCATATTTTAAAAAGGAAAGGGGACACATGTGAAAATATAAGGTGTGCTTATCCGAGTTATAAAGGGGGTAGTTATTAAAAGAGGAAGGGGCACTTCTTACAAAGAAACAGGGGCACTTATGTCAAAGTAAAAGGGGCACCTCTCAGATTCGAATAGGGCGATTATCAGAGATGAAAAGGGCACTTATGAGATTGGAAAATGGGCACTTATTGCAAAGGAAAATGGGAGCTTGTCGAAGGAAAAGGGGTACGTATCAAAATAAAGGGGCGCCTATCAGAGGTGGAAAGGGGAAGGGGGCACTTTTAAAAAATCAATAGGGGCACTTGTCAAAGTTAAAGGGCACTTTATATGTAAAAAGGGGCACTTTCGGGATACTTGAAAAATCGGGGGCACTGTGCCCCCCTCCTGCCCCCGGGGAGCGCCGCCTCTGCTGACATAACCAAGGAAGCCTCTAAAATATGAAGAATACAACGAAGACATTTTGATTTTGCAAAAAAGAAAAGTTGTTTGACTTAAATAACTTGTGTGTATGTGTAGTCGAGTGGTTCAAGAACTTGACTTAAAATGCAAAGGTCGTGGGTTCGATCCCCGACACAGCACTTATGTTATTTGGCAAGGTATTAATCTATATGTTCCACTCCATATACAGGAGAGAAATGGGGACCGGATAGAATGACGAAAACCTTTGTGTTAGTAATTTCCATATACCCTCGCGGTTACCAATACGGTAAGAACACACCCCAGAGAGTAGAGATGGTAGACGATGTGCGTAAATGAATCTAATGACCAGGTGGTAATGATAACTATCTGTAAAGCGTTTATATAGAAACGGTTTTTCGTATTAAGCGATATATCCAGAAGATTAGTGTTATTACTGAATGGAATATCAGGTCATGTTGGTTACTTTTTTTATCCAATCCATCCAATCCAAAAGATATTTGATATAGCGCCTTTTCCTTGCAGTTACAAAGCGCTGCACACACGCTCCACAATGTTTGGGCCACTTAAAAGAAAAGTTAGACACTTCTCAGAGATCAGTAAAGTATATGTAGGCTGGTAATAAGTAATTTCTAGCAGAATAGATGTGACTTGAGTAGTTTCTTGAACTGGTCAACAGATGAGGCCGTCTGCACAGCAGTAGGTAGTTGGTTCCACAGTTTTGCAGCAACCGATGGAAAAGACAATTCACCAGCACGTTTCTTAGAGAGACACTGAGTGAGCCAGATGGCCAGACTCATGTAAATAACGAAATATCAATCAGAGGCTATTTTAAATGCCCTGTGCGTCATTGGCGGATCCAGGCCCCCCCCCCCCAGATGGCCAGACTCATGTAAATAACGAAATATCAATCAGAGGCTATTTTAAATGCCCTGTGCGTCATTGGCGGATCCAGGCCCCCCCCCCCCTGGCAAAAAAAAAGGGGGGAAAAAAGGGAAATATTTTTTCTTTTCTTTTTTGTGCTAAAGAAATCAACAACAACAAATTGTTCCTCCCCCCCCCCCATGCCACTAAACGAAATATCTGACGACGTAATTTTCTAATTTCCCATAAGCTTCCGGGGGCTCTGTCCCCTGGATTTCATCTAGGGCCCGAAGTCAGGCATCTGGATGCTCATCTGACAGTAATTTAATTCCTAAAACCCCTGAGCTTCCGGGAGCTCTGCCCCCTGGACCCAACATAAATTTGTGTCCTGGCAGTGTCACAAATAAGGTATCAAAAAATGCTCTTCTGATCATAATGTATTGCCCAAGACCCCTGAGCTTTCGGGGTCTTCGCCCCCTGGATCTCACCTCATTTCGTGACCAGCCAGTGTTACAAATGAGGTATCAAAATAGGTTCATCTGACCGTAGTTAAATGCCTAAATCCCCTAAATTTCCAGGGGCTCCGCCCTCGACCCCACCAGGGGCCCTAAGGCGGGCCCCTGCATGCTTGTCTGATCATTATAAAATGCCGGGCTTTTGGGGGCTCCGCCCCCTGGATCCAACGCCAATTGGTGACCTGCCAGTGTAGCAAATAAGGTATCATTATGCTCATCTGACGTAACTAAATGCCTAAAGCCCTGAGTTTCGGGGGCTCTGCCCCCTGAAACCAACCAATGGCACTAACGCGAGCCCCTTGATGCTCATCTGACCGTTATCTATTACCTGACACCCCTGAACCTCTGGGGCTCCACCCCCCGTACCCCACGCCTATTCGTGACCTGCAAGTGTCACAAATAAAGTATAAAAATATGCTCTGACGAAAATTTAATGTATAAAACCCCTGAGCTTCTGGGGTCTCCGCCCCTGGACCCGACACCAATTTGTGTCCTGCCAGTGAAACTTGGACATTTTCAAAAATAAAATAAAACACATGTCTGTTAATTATTGTATTAATGAGGCAATGGTTAGAAAAGGCGGACATTTTTCTTACAAGACCGGTTAAATCATTTATCAAGTCTTGGTATATTAAATGAAGATCAAGATACCGAATTGTCTCATGTCAGATGACAATTGTCTTCATTTTATGAATAAGAAATACATGCAGCACAAATAGGTCCAAAATCAAATGGCGTGAAGATGGTGAGCGAAATCATAAATATTTGTTAGGGTTAGAAAAAAGAAACTCTAAGTTAAAGAATATGTTTAAAGTAAATGTTAATGGAATAATATATAGAAATACGAAATATATAATTGTAGCTGAAGTTGGAGTGAATGATTAACTAAAAAGCGTGTCGTTGATAATATATTAAATGAAAAACAAAAGGGATACTGTGATTCAGAAATAACACTTACAGAATGTAATGATGCTCTAAATGGGACTAAAAAAGGAAAAGTCCAGGCTCAGATAGTTTGAATTTTGAGTTTAACCAATGTTTTTTTGAATAATTTGAAATATAGTCTATTCAAGTTATTAAAAACATCATTATTAGTAGGAAATTTACCAATTTGACAAACTCGAGCTATCATAACCCTTCTACTTAAGAAAGGCCACAAAGAAAATTTGTCAAATTGGAGTCTCCTAAATACTGATTATAAATAATAGCATCTGTTTGAGCAGGAAGGTTGAAAAAAGTGTTTAAAATGTCTGTATTGATTCAGATCAAAATGCATATCTTAAAGTGAACCGGTAACATTGTGGAAGGTTGATGAAAAAACTGCGTTATTTTTTAATGAAATGTTACTTATCATATTCTTTCTACTGTACTAATTCTGTACCATGCAAAAATGGTATATAGACCAAAATCATTGCTTTATGACGATTTACATTCACCTAAAATTAAATTAAATTATAATCACATAGTTAGGAGAATTTAGGAATCGATCAGATAATTTTTCCCAATTGTTATCATTAAAAATGGTCTGTTTTCACTCAAACTTTCAGATTATCTTTAATTGTACATCAAGCATTGAAGTCACTTCCTTAGCACCATTTTCTCTCATCTGAACAATGTTGAAAGGTCCTTTTTACCTTTGATAGATGATGCAATATGTTATTTTGAAGAAAAATGAACTCTAGAGCTGTTATTTTTTGGATCTGGAAAATAATTTACACAAATGTTCAAAGTTGTATTTTTAATAATTATTGGCAATCATTATTTTTTTCTGCAAAGAGGTGTCAGGCAAGGTTGCCCAGTGTCCGCGCTATTGTTTTTTAGTTTTCAAAGAAATATTAGCAATTGATATCAGATGAATCTATTTAAGGTGTTCAATTACCGGGGTTAGTAGGTATGACGGATACTCAAGTGAAAATTAGCTTGTTAGCATTTGACACAACCATTTTTGTTGCAAACGAAACTTCTTTGACAAATGCCATGTGTATAATAAAAAAACGTTTGGTTGTGTAGCAGGACCTACTTTAAATATAATAAAAACAAAATGTTTTCATTGTGGTGAATTTAATGTAGAACAGTAAAAAGAAATCACATGGTCTAATCAGTTTGTAAAAACACTCGGGGTTTACTTTAGTAAAAACATAAATTCGCTAATGAGAAAACATGGAAGGAAAAGGTAGAACAAATTGAAAACCTAATTAAACAATGGAAATGTAGAAAGTTGACATACTTTTGTAAGATAACTGTATTGAAATCACTTGTATTGGCAAATAAAACTTATATTATGTCAGTTTTTCCTAATATTGATTTTATAAATAAGCATATTGAAAAACTCATTTACAATTTTGTATGGGATGGTTTAGATAGATTAAAAAGAAAAACTATAATCGGGTCAACTGAAAAAGGAGGTTTGAATATGCCAGATTTGTTTTGCAAATTTTAGCTCTGAAAGTAAATTGGCTTTATAAGTTAATGGAAAATAAAAATCACAATTTTAGATGAAAGATTCTCTCACATTATTATTTGAACTATCATGGTCCCAACTAATTAGTGCTCAAGATGAGTTTCTTAAAAGACGAAGAATTGAGAGTTCTAAGAGATATACCTTTATTTTATCAACAATGTATTTCAGCATGGAAACAAATGTCAACGTGTAAATAAGTCATGTAATGAGGTCACTAATATTAGAATGCAGCTGTTATAAGGAAACACATACACATACAAGACAACAAATTATGTTGATAGTGGAAACATTGGCTAAACTTTGGAATATCATTATTGGGGATATTCAACTCAATTGTATTGTATTGCATTGTATTAGTAATATTTCATTTTACTTTGTTGCTTTTAAGGTATTAAACATGTTGAATAATTAAAAGTTAGACAGTACCACCTGTGCGCTTAGAAACATCTGTATAAAGCGCCCTATAAATGTTATTATTATTATTATTATTATTATATCATAGACGCCAAATGGGACGTGGATATAAATCGGGAAAAATAATTACTTTGTATTAAACATAGTTATTTATGTGAGGTTAAAATACTTTCGAAGTGTATAGGCCTACCTCGTGACTGGAAAAGAAAATTAAAATGTGAAACTGTTTTTGTTCATATGAAAACACACGTCTTCATTGTTTTGAATTGACACCAAAAGTATGTCATGATATATCAATTACAAAATATCAATGTCACAAATTATATATAAGGTAATAGTTGAAAGAATTTTTATAAATCCAAATGTTCAAATTTATTGGGAATAGTTTTTAAGAAAAAAAGTTATCCTGGGCCACTCTATAGAAAATGAGTTTGACATACTTAAAGGAAATACGATTAAAGCCGTTTAATTTCAAATTATTCTACATGTTATTAACATGTGAAGAATATCTATATAGTTTCAAAAAATCTCATCATGATTATTGTTTGAAATGCAAATGCACAAAAAATCTTTATCATTTATTTTATTATTGTGATTACTCAAACATATATTGATACAAGGTCTTATTTTTCTCAGAAAAACAGAAGCATTGTTTGATAATGAAAACATTGATAACAGTGATATAATTGTAGGCAAGCAATGTGATTATATACATTCAAAATATGCAGTTTTAAAAAATCTATTAAATAATTTAGCTTCTTATGTTTTATATACACACATAAAATAAGATGTAATTTTACAAACATATTCGAATTTTGTTTAAAGGAAATATTATGGAGGGCAAATGTTGAAGAGTATTACCTCTGGAAAAAATATTAATTATGTTAAAAAAAAGTATAATTAATTTAGTGATATAAATATAACTCATGTGTTTTTCTTTCTAATCAAAATAATTATGTGATATTTATGATAGTATTATTTAATTAGTAAATTAGGGGGAAAAAAGAAGAAAAAAGGAATGCATAAGCCATGTTATAATTTGTTTCTTCTTGTTAAAACCCTGAATCGGTACTTGCGCATGCTCTATAACAAATTTTTGAAACAATCTGTCTTGACTTTCCAGCTATCGGTTGTTTAATGAAACATCCCAAAGCACTAGTGTCGCATTCATGAAAGTCAATTCCTTGGGGGAAAAGGGGATCAACAAATTAACCATAACGAAGTCAGGGTTGGTTAAATTGAGGGTTTAACTTTAAGCATGACCCCCTTGTATGGCTGGACGTGAGAACCCCATGTTTTTTTTTTAAAGAAGCCTATTAATGCTCTTTAATTGCACCACAGAGTATGACTTTATTGTAAATTCCTTTTTCTATTAAATAAAAACAGAGACAGTTCATTTTAGATGTATCTCCACCTGTTATTCAAATATTTCAAAAACCTTTAGCATTACATATTATTCATTGCAAACTAGCACGATTTTCATCTGTGTCATACTCCTAGTGTTGTAAAATGCATATAAATATGCTCGATTGCAGATTGCAAATCAATTAAAACAGACTCTTAAGAAAAAAATACATATCTGTTTGAGTGGGGTAGCTACAGTGGCAAGGAGCGGGCTACCCCCTCAACCCCCACGCACACAAACACACACAAAAGCACAAGCACATGCACACGAACATACACACGCACCCACACACACACAAACACACACATATTAATCAAAAGTCGAAAAGGAAGAGGAAAAAAGAAGAAGAACTAAAAGAAGAACAACAGAAGAAAAGAAGAAGGTGCCGCCTCGATGAAACATCATAAGAGAAATCCTGAATTTGTCGGTTCATATATTTAGTTACAATGAACGCCGGAGCATTAGTATGGTTGGGTCCCAGGTTGGATGTGCGCATATGTGTGTACATGTATACTCTAGGCGTAACAAATTGATGGGTACATTTCTGTCTCTGACTCGTCCAGACTTCACTCTATCTCACAATTATTTATATCTTGATAAGTTCCAGTCTCACTCTCTCCTTCTCTCTTCCCCTATCTTATTCAGTCTCCATCTTTCTTTTCCTCTCTATTCTTCTTTTCCTATTGTTCCCTTTGTTTCTCGATCTCATTCCATCTCTCTCCTTTTCATAAATAGACATAATCTCTCTCTCTCTCTCTCTCTCTCCATTCTATTCCCACTTGTGCCTCATTCACTCTCTATGTAATAAATTCCCTGAGTTTAGCGAAGAGTTTTTTAATCCACCCTCGTCAACTATAATTATAATTTATCAACATTTATCAAAAAATTCAACCTCTGGCAATTTCAACGCATTGTCCATCACCTGGTGACATATTACGTTGTCTGAATATGATATATAGGGTATTGAAATTGCCTTTGAGTAGAATTCTTGAAATTCTTTGAGACCGTAGACAAAGGAACATACGATACAAACAACGTGCAATGCAGAAAGATTTTAATCCCAAAGATACCAGAGAATAATTTCAATTTGGATCCAGTTAGTAGACCCCTACCACCAATCATAATCAAATTGAAGGGAGGTGTGAAAAAAAATGTGACTATCAAATTCTTTGTACCCAAAACACCAACAGTTCTACACAAAACATTTGCATATCGACGAATGACCCCAGATTTTACGATTTAAATAGTTTTATTTCACATTATCCCACCAATTTTGATTATCTATCAAAATCATACAAGAAAATTACGATTTGAAATACATGGTGATCAATATCGAAATTTCCGTCCCCAGGATGATTGAATATCTAATAAATGTAGGGAAAATGTTAGAATTAATTTACTTCCGCTTATATTTGATTAGGATTTTCATTTAAAGAAAACACTTAAAAATGTCATCATATAATACGTAGTTCTGTATAATATGTGTCTTGAAGCCATTATGATACAGAATGACTGTATATTCTTGACCGAAATAATACAACTTGGAAATGTGACTTTCATTACCACTAATCACTAAAATTGATTAAGCAATATATACCATGTTATTTCGATTGGTTTGGGTGTTCTTTTTTGTTTTTTTTGTTGTTGCTTGGAGTGATACCTATAAAATGTCATTGTGATATAACGTATTTCATTTTCATTTTCCATGATCGTCAGTGGAAAAGATCTTGTAGTTCTTGATATTTATTCAGTTTATGAAATTATCTAGGCACTATCTTTTCGGCTTTGTAACAAACACCGTTATAATTTACCTTCTATGAATAGTGACTATTTAATTATTTTAAAAAGCAAAAAACGAGACAGCTGTGTACTACACAAAGCCAAGGTGAACGTTATAACTCAAATGATTTACAATACCAGCTGACCAAATGCAATAGAGATATATAAGAGTTAAATCCTTGATCATCGTGACATGAAGAAGAGTACAGATGGAAGAGAGTGGCAACAAAACTTTAAATCGAGTCACTGGAACGCTCGAGGTGCACACGTTCTCTCAGCATCGTCTGAAAATTAAAAATAATAAAAATGAAATAGAAGCTACTTTGAATTTTCAGGTGTTAATGAATCTACAAACATCCACATAACTCACTTACCATTTTAAAAGTTAAAATGCATGATAAGAATGACAAATGATGAGAATTATTTTTGGTTTTAGCGATACTTCAAGATGTCGTCCGAAAAACTGTAATCATCATGCACACACCATGACGTCATGGATGAAAAGCACTACCAGAGAATGGGAAAAATGGATTGAGATGATTTATCATAGAGAAGAAGAAGGGGAGCGACACAAATATGGTGTGCCTTTAAATTAAAATAATAATAATAATAATAACAATTATAATCTTTTAAAGTCCACTCCAAATTTTATTAAGGTGTACCGTTTAGGTTGTAACATTCCCCGACAACAACTACTAAAATAATAATAATGATAGGTCTAAATTATGAATTTAATATCCACATACCCCATTTTGATGGCTTGAAATGTACCCTCTGTGTACCCCCCCCCCCCCCGATCCGCCACTGTGTTCATACAGGATTATATGTTGAAACAATTTGGATGGATAAAATATTAAAAACACACCAATGGAACCCGGGGTGATAACAAAAAGCACCAATAGCACACAAAACAACAGAACATGGAATTTAATGCCTATTGTTTTGTCTAAAAATCTTGAACGAATTTTGATGAATTTGAGAGGCCCCATACCGCTACAGAAACAACACAACACACAGTCTACTAACAGCAAAAACAGGAAAAGAAAAGACGGAAACTACCCCCGCCCCTCCCACTCATACATTCTAAAACAGACAAAATATTTTTTGACATGTAAATGTCTCAAATGAACAACACCGATAAAATCATTATAATAAATAATAATGATAATCCCGGGTTGTTTTTAAATCTCAAATCGGTGACGTCTGCGTATATGCATGCATCTCTAACGTCAGAACGGATAATATAGACCTGCACTATTATATATGCGTTAGATCGTATCAGGACAATTACCCCTGGACAATCACCACCGGAAAATGTCCTTCCGGAAAACGACCCCAAGGACAACCTTCCCCCGAGGACAATACCCCCCCCCCCCAGGACAACCATCCCCAAGTACAATCCCCCCAACCCACCCCTGAAAATTAGCCCCTAGGAGAATTACCCTCCCCGGAAAATTACCCCCCCCCCCCCCCCTGTTCATGAAAGGGGAAGTGAAGGGCGGTGATTATTCAAGGGAGTAATTTTTAGGGAGTAACTGTCCACTCGGCGTAATTGTCCACGGGGGAGATGGGGTTTAGTGTCCCAGGGGGTAATTTTCAGGGGGTAATTGTCCTTGGCGGTGGTTGTCCTCGGGGGTAATTTTCCGGAGGAAAATTTTCCGGGGGTTTATAGTCCAAAGTCCTTGGGGTAGTTTTCCGGGGGGGGGGGGGGGTAATGTACCTGGGGTGATTGTCCAGGGGGTAATTATCTTAGAACCGCAAGAGATCTACTCCGAAAAACAGAGATAAATTGACCCCCCAAATGCTATTATATTCGTAATTACTAGATTCGCAAATGGTATTTGGTATCCATTTTGAAATCTTTGATCAGTGACGTCACCCCAATGGATTGCAACTAGAAAAAAATACACAAAGTAATGGTGACCAAGTATTTTCCCACTTGACGTTGTTGAACAAAGCACGTGAAGGGCCCATTTTCATTAAACTTTCTATCAATAACAAGTGTCAAAGTTGAATGACAAATTCGCTGACAGCCAATCAGATTCAGTTGCTTCAGTAGCTAGTATCAGTTATTTTTAACTTGTTATTGATGATAGGTTTTATGAGCCATGCCGGGCCATGCTTAGTATTTACCTTTACGCGGTGCATCTGACACCGGCATCTTCGGCGTGCGAGCAGTTATGTTCGAGGGGAGGATTGCCCGCACAATCCCACAGTGTGCTATCCTCAGGGGAACACTCGACATTGTCCAATATGATTTCCCCTGAACCTTGTCCGAATTCAGCGCTTCCTACCCCAGTACCAGAACCGAACCCGAGACTTTGGCAGACAACTTCAGCATCGGTGTCATCCCACAAGTCATCACAGACAGTTCCCCAGGCTCCATCGTAATAAACCTCAACTCTGCCTTCGCTTGAATCGCTTCCATCAACCAGTCGTACTATACAGGATTCGTGAAAGAAAGAGAGTAGAGGGCAGAGAGGGAGAGAGAGAAAGAGATGGAAAAGAGTAGGAAAAATAAAGATAAAGATGAGGGAGAGGATTGAAAGATAATAGAGAAATGGATTTCAGATTCATTTTCTGTTTCAGGTTCTAGTTCATAACGTAAATAAATACAATTCAGCATCAAGTGGTCTACACGCATGCAGAGTCGCAGATATTATTTTCTTTAAGTACCTAAACAAATTGCTGAATATGGGGGGAATCAGGTTGTTATCCTATACATTCAGAAATAACATGTGTGGAGAGAAAAGGAGCAAAAGGGAATGAATAAATACAGAGGGCAAGCTAGAAAAAAAGGACAGTAAGTTAGAGAGATTTGGGAGAGTGTCGATGTTCTAGTAATGCCATCACAGAGAAAAGTGAACTTTGTCACCGCGAATTATTAAAAAAAAACAGACACAAAGAAACAGAAAATGAAACTGAGGAAAACAGTATAAAGAAGACCGGCAGAGAAACGAAAACGTAACAATGGAGGGCCCTGTTTCATAAAACTAGTTACCAATAACAACTTACAATAACTGTAATAAGCTACTGAAATTGTTTTATGGCTGAGAGCACAACTTGTCTGTATTTTAGAACGCTAGAAAATGTAAGAGGGGCTGTGGACAAAAAGACATTAAAAAACCAAAACAAAAATCAACATTAAAAAATCTAAATTTTGTCGCTCGGACGCTACGCGGACTCGCACATTTATAGATGCGGTATTACTTAAGACTGCAGAAACCAAATTGTTTCCCGCCATTATTGAGGGGATGGATAAGTGGTTTTTGCCCACTACTTGATCTAAAAAACTACAATTTTGTAGTATACAAATAAGCTTTTTTTTTAATCGCTCTCTACCCTCTAATATCACTCTACCTGATACAATTTCAAGCTTAATAAATGGTGAAAATTACGATGAAAGAAGGTGTGCTTAAAGGGATGTAATATATATATAATATTATGACAAATTATGTAAGAAAGGAGAAACCGAATCAGTGGTTTGAGGTTATATGGAGGTAATTAACGTAGCTACATTTTGGAGCACAAAAAAAACCTGTCGAAACTCTATTCGAGGTGGAGCCCCCAAAAGTTGGAAGGGTTCCGACCTCCTTAGGACAATACCTTATGTTTCAGCACCCCCCCCCCCCCACATCGCAAAATCATGCAAACGCCCATGTTCGTACCTCCGTTTTCACATCGTACACCTGCATCTTCTGAATGTCCACAGTTGTGGATTCCAAGACCCGCATTCACACAGTCAAAGATACTCGTTTCGTCACCGGAGCAGGAGACGTCATCCAAAACGATGGATCCATTGCCTTGACCAAAGAAAGCAGTCTGGAAAGCATCTGTTGCAGCACCAAGTCCAAGGGACTCACATACTACGTTGGCATCAGTCAAGTCCCACCCGTCATCACAGACAGTTCCCCATTCTCCATTGTAGAGTACCTCAACCCTACCTTCTCCTAGCGTGATACCATCGACAAGACGAACATCTGAAACAATTCAATTCAATTCAAATTGATTCATGTTTCCAACAAAACATTACAAATCAAATATAAGCATTTAAAACAAATGTAAGAAATACATGTTGGAAACAGAGGGGTCCACTAAAAAGCAATGCTTGTACGAGTGTGAACACCTCAAATGATACTTACGAATAATGAGTACTTAAACTAACTAATCTGTAACTACAAAAGGAACTACAAAATAGGGGAAAGATAATGGGGGATGCCAACAGAGACGAGAAAGGGACAAGACAATACTTTACACGACAAAGATAGAAGAACACGGTCATAATACAAAGAGTAGACAATGACAAAAAGAAGTGAGAGATCGAGGATACAGAAAATAATACAAGAAACGAAACAGTACAGCGCCTTTTATGAAATCGGTGTTAGTCAGGCAGTTGAACTATTTCACATACAATTATTCTTTATTGTTTATCATTTAATATGTGCTGATATTTCCTATAAAAACAATAAAAATTACTCATAATTCATCAAAAATCGAAATTCTAACAAAGAGTTCCCTAAACAACACCATAGTTTTGTCAACCAATGTTCACGTTCAAAATTGTGAATAGCTTTGAACTGCAATGATTAGATTGGATAGTTTTACAAATATATGAGATGTTTAGACAAACATTCTACCTGCTGATGTTGTCTGAGAACAGAGGACTCCAGCATCTTCATAGTGCCTACAGTTAGTGACGCCGAAACCAGCATTAGAACAATCACCAAGATTGGTTTCGGTGCCAGTACATGATACGTCATCCAGGAGGATATCCCCTGAACCTATTCCGAATTGAGCATTCCCTACCCCCGTTCCAGAATCGAATCCAAGACTTCGGCAGACAACTCCAGCATCGGTGTCATCCCACAAGTCATCACATACAGTTCCCCAGGCTCCACCGTAGTAAACCTCAACTCTGCCTTCGCTTGCATCGCTTCCAGCAACCAGTCGTACTATGCATTATTCGTGAAACAGAGAGAGGAGGAGGGAAAATGAGAAGGGAGGGAGGGAGAAAAAGAAAGAGAGAGAATGATGGATGAGGGAGTGCATCCGTGTTCTATTAACCCCATCACTTTGAAAAGTAAAAATTTGTAACCGTGAGGTAATAGAAAAAAACTTTTTAAAAGAATGAAACGGAGGGAAACAGTATGAGGAAAACCGGCAGAGAAAAAACGACGTAACTATGGAGAGCACCGTTTCATAGAAATTGTTATCAATAACAGCTTACAGTTATAAGCTACTGAATTTGTTTCATGAGATCGGTTTAGAGCAGACTTGACTGTTTTAAAACGGTAAAAATGTGAGGGGGCTCTGGACCCCCTATCAACAACCAAAAAAGGCACAAGGAAAAACAAAAAAACTTAATTAATAAAACCAAATTTTGTCACTCGGTCGCTACGCACCCTCGCCAATTTTTAGATGCGGAGTTACTTAAGACTGCGAAAACCATATCGTTTCCCGCCATCGTTAAGGGGGCGGATAAGTCGTTTTTTTTTGCCTCCTCCGTAATCTACACATTGCCACAATTTTTCAGTATATCAATAAGCATCTTATTTGATCGCTCTATATACCCTCTAATATCACCTTACCCTGCTACCATTTCAAGCTTAATAAGTGGTGAAAACAACTGTGGATGAAGTGGTGCATAAATGGATGTGAAATTAACAAAATATTTTGTTCAACATTTTATTTTTGAAATATTATGAAATAATTATGAAGAAAAAAAGGGAAAACAAAATGTGTGGTTTGGGGGTATATGCAGGTAGTTAACATAGCTACATTTTGGAGCTAAAACAAAACCGTCGAAAGTCCATTCGAGGTGGGGTCCCCGGCCCCAAGGTTAGAGGGGCATGACCTACTTGGAACAAAAACCTTATGTTTCATACCCCCCACATCGCGAAATCATGCACACGCCCATGTCCCTACCTCCGTTTTCACATCGTACACCTGCATCTTCTGAATGACCACAGTTGTGGATTCCAAGACCCGCATTCCCACAATCAAAGATACTTGTTTCGTCACCGGAGCAGGAGACGTCATCCAAAACGATAGATCCGTTGCCTTGACCAAAGAAAGCAGTCTGGAAAGCATCTGTTGCAGCACCAAGTCCAAGGGACTCACAGACTACGTTGGCATCAGTCAAGTCCCACCCGTCATCGCAGACAGTTCCCCATTCTCCATTGTAGAGTACCTCAACCCTACCTTCTCCTAGAGTGATACCATCGACAAGACGAACATCTGAAACGAAACAGTACAGCGCCTTTTATGAAATCTGTGTTAGTCAAGCAGTTGAACTATTTCACACAAAAATATTCTTCATTGTTTATCATTTAATATATGCTGATATTTCCTATAAAAAAAGAAAAAAAGAAAATACCCAAAAATCATCAACAACAAAAACAACAACAACAACAAAAATCGAAATTCTAACACATGATTCCCTTAACAACCCCCTAGTATTATCAACCTGTTGTTCAAGTGGTCATCATTAGATTGGATAGTTTTACAAATATATGAGATGTTAAGACAAACATTCTACCTGCTGATGTTGTCTGAGAACAGAGGACTCCGGCATCTTCAGAGTGCCCACAGTTATGGACGCCGAAACCAGCATTTGCACAATCACCAAGATGTGTTTCAGTTCCAGTACAAGATACATCATCGAGGAGGATATCCCCTGAACCTTGTCCGAATGCGGCGCCTCCTACCCCGGTTCCAGAATCGAATCCAAGACTTCGGCAGACAACTCCAGCATCGGTGTCATCCCACGAGTCGTCACAGACAGTTCCCCAGGCTCCACTGTAGTAAACCTCAACTCTGCCTTCGTTTGCATCGCTTCCAGCAACCAGTCGTACTATGCATTATTCGTGAAACAGAGAGAGGAGGAAGGAAAATGAGAAGGGAGGGTGAGAGAGAGAGAGAGAGAGAGAGAAGGGGGAAATGTGAAGGGAGAGAGAGAGTGAGAGAGAGAATGATATAGGAGGGGGAGCATCAGTTGTCTATTAACGCCATCACTTAGAAAAGTTTAAATTTGTTACCGGGAGGTAATAGAAAAAACACTCACAAAAAAAATGAAATGGAGGGAAACAGTAAAAGGAAAACCGGCAGAGGAACAACAACGTAACTATGGGGGCTCTGTTTTATAGAAACTGTTATCAATGACAGCTTACAGGTATAAGCTACTGAAATTGTTTCATTTGATTGGATTAGAGCAGACTTGACTGTATTAACACGGTAACAATTTTGCAGTATATCAATAGGCTTCTTATTTGATCGCTCTGTACCCTCTAATATCACCCTACCCTGCTACCATTTTAAGCCTAATAAGTGGTGAAAACAACTATGGATGAAGTGGTGCATTAAATGGATGTAAAATTAACAAAATATTTATTCAACATTTTCTTTTTGAAATATTATGAAATAATTATGAAGAAAAAAAGGGAAAACAAAATGTGTGGTTTGGGGTATATGCAGGTAGTTAACAAAACCGTCCAAAGTCCATTCGAGGTGGGGCCCCCGGCCCCAAGGTCGGAAGGGTCCTGACCTACTTGGAACAAAAACCTGATGTTCATACCCCACACGTCGCGAAATCATGCACATGCCCAGGTTCATACCTCCGTTTTCACATCGTACACTTGCGTCTTCTGAATGACCACAGTTGTGTATTCCAAGACCCGCATTCACACAGTCAAAGATACTCGTTTCGTCACCGGAGCAGGAGACGTCATCCAATATGATAGATCCATTGCCTTGACCAAAGAAAGCAGTCTGGAAAGCATCTGTTGCAGCACCAAGTCCAAGGGACTCACAGACTACGTTGGCATCAGTCAAGTCCCACCCGTCATCGCAGACAGTTCCCCATTCTCCATTGTAGAGTACCTCAACTCTACCTTCTCCTAGCGTGATACCATCGACAAGACGAACATCTGAAACGAAACAGTACAGCGCCTGTTATGAAATCTGTGTTAGTCAGGCAGTTTAACTATTTTACACAAAAATATTCTATATTGTTTATCATTTAATATGTGCTGAAATTTCCTATACAAATTAAAAATAAATAATCATAAATCATCAACAACAACAACAACAAAAAGGAAGGAAATTCTAACAAACAGTTCCCTGAACAACACCATAGTGTTATCAACCTGTTGTTTAAGTGGTCATTATTCTATGTTGTGGAACAAAATTGTGAATAGCTTTGAAATGCAATAATTAGATTGGATAGTTTTACAAATATATGAGATGTCTTGTTTACCCAGGGTAGCCTTATCAGTATTCATACTGTTCTCCCTGATGGCTCTGTCTTCATATTATTACCCCGGTCATCGGATTTAGGCCTACCTCCACACAGTGTATGCACATTCTCCACTCCCTGGTGAGCATTCCAGCCAGGCGTCATTTTTACAAGCGCACACTTGCTAAGCTAAGCATTATAGCTTTCGCAACCTACCGGGTACCCATTTAACACGTGGGTGGAGAGTGGCAAATTTAGATCAATGTCTTGCCAAAGGACATTAGTGCCACAGTGGGACTTGATTGGATAGTTTTACAAATATATGAGATGTTAAGACAAACATTCTACCTGATGATGTTGTCTGAGAACAGAGGACTCCGGCATCTTCCGAGTGCCCACAGTTATTGACGCCGAAACCAGCATTAGAACAATCACCAAGATTGGTTTCAGTTCCAGTACATGATACATCATCGAGGAGGATATCCCCTGAACCTATTCCGAATTGAGCGTTTCCTATCCCAGTTCCAGAATCGAATCCAAGACTTCGGCAGACAACTCCAGCATCGGTGTCATCCCACAAGTCATCACAGACAGTTCCCCAGGCTCCACCGTAATAAACCTCAACTCTGCCTTCGTTTGCATCGCTTCCAGCAACCAGTCGTACTATACATTATTCGAGAACAGAGAAAGAGTAGGAGGGAAAATGAGAAGGAAGGGAGGGAGAGAGAGAGAGAGAGAGAGAGAGAGAATGATAGATGAGGGAGAGCATCAGTGTTCTATCAACGCCATCACTTAGAAAAGTAAAAATTTGTTACCGGGAGGTAATAGAAAAAACATTCCCCCCAAAAAAAATGAAACGGAGGGAAACGGTATGAGGAAAACGGGCAGAGAATCAACGACGTAACTATGGAGAGCCCCGTTTCATATAAATTGTTATCAATAACAGCTTACAGTTAAAAGCTACTGAATTTGTTTCATGGGATCGGTTTAGAGCAGACTTGACTGTATTAAAACGGTAAAAATGTGAGGGGGCTCTGGACCCCCTATCAACAACCAAAAAAAGGCACAAGGAAAAAAAAAAATTAATTAATAAAACTAAATTTTGTCACTCGGTCACTACGCACCCTCGCAAACTTTTAGATGCGGAGTTACTTAAGACTGCGGAAACCATGTTGTTTCCCGCCATCATTAAGGGTGGGGGGGGGGGGGTAATTCGTTTTTGCCTCGTCCGTAATCTACATTGCAACAATTTTGCAGTATATCAATCAGCTTCTTATTTGATCGCTCTGTACCCTCTAATATCACCCTAACCTGCTACCATTTTAAGCTTAATAAGTGGTGAAAAAAACTGTGGATGAAGTGGTGCATAAAGGGATGTGAAATTTACAAAATATTTATTCAACATTGTCTTTTTTAAATATTATGAAATAATTATGAAGACAAAAAAGGGAAAACAAAATGTGTAGTTTGGGGTATATGCAGGTAGTTAACAAAACCGTCAAAAGTTCATTCAAAGTGGGGCCCCCGGCCCCAAGGTTAGAGGGGCATGGCCTACTTGGAATAAAAACCTTATGTTTCACCCCCCCCCCCACATCGCGAAATCATGCACACGCCCATGTCCATACCTCCGTTTTCACATCGTACACCTGCATCTTCTGAATGACCACAGTTGTGGATTCCAAGACCCGCATTCCCACAATCAAAGATACTTGTTTCATCACCGGAGCAGGAGACGTCATCCAAAACGATAGATCCGTTGCCTTGACCAAAGAAAGCAGTCTGGAAAGCATCTGTTGCAGCACCAAGTCCAAGGGACTCACAGACTACGTTGGCATCAGTCAAGTCCCACCCGTCATCGCAGACAGTTCCCCATTCTCCATTGAAGAGTACCTCAACCCTACCTTCTCCTAGCGTGATACCATCGACAAGACGAACATCTGAAACGAAACAGTACAGCGCCTTTCATGAAATCAGTGTTAGTAAGGGAGTTGAACTATTTCACACACAAATATTCTTTAGTCTTTATCGTTTAATAAGTGCTGACATTTCCTATAAAAAAATAAAAAAAATAACTCATAAATCTTTTCTTTTTTGAAATAATAAAAAAAAATCTCACAAATAGTTTCCTAAACAACACCATAGTTTTATCAATCTGTTGTTCAAGTGGTCATTATTCTACGTCGCGGAACAAAATTGTGAAGATCTTTAAACTGCAATTATTAGATTGGATAGTTTTACAAATATATGAGATGTTAAGACAAACATTCTACCTGCTGATGTTGTCTGAGAACAAAGGACTCCGGCATCTTCAGAGTGCCCACAGTTATGGACGCCGAAACCAGCATTAGAACAATCACCAAGATTGGTTTCAGTTCCAGTACAAGATACATCATCGAGAAGGATATCCCCCGAACCTTGTCCGAATTGAGCGCCTCCTACCCCAATTCCAGAATCGAATCCAAGACTTCGGCAGACAACTCCAGCATCGGAGTCATCCCACGAGTCATCACAGACAGTTCCCCAGGCTCCACCGTAATAAACCTCAACTCTGCCTTCGTTTGCATCGCTTCCAGCAACCAGTCGTACTATACATTATTCGTGAAACAGAGAGAGGAGGAGGGAAAATGAGAAGGGAGGGAGGGAGAGAGAGAGAGAGAGAGAATGATAGATGAGGGAGAGCATCAGTGTTCTATTAACGCCATCACTTTGAAAAGTAAAAATTGGTTACAGGGAGGTAATAGAAAAAACACTCACAAAAAAAAATGAAACGGAGGGAAACAGTATAAGGAAAACCGGCAGAGAAACAACGACGTAACTATGGAGGGCCATGTTTCATAGAACTTGTTATCAATAACAGCTTACAGATATAAGCTACTGAAATTGTTTCATTTTATGATGGTTTAGAGCAGACTTGACTGTATTAAAACGGTAAAAATGTGAGGGGGTTCGGGACCCCATATCAACAACAACAACAAAAAGGCACAAGGAAAAAAAAATCTAAATTCAAAATCTAAATTTTGTCACTCGGTCACTATACGCACCCTCGCCTTAGATGCTTAGTTACTTAAGACTGCGGAAACAATATTGTTTCCGGCCATCATTAAGGAGGCGGATAAATCGTTTTTGCCTCCTCCGTGATCTACACGGTTGGTCATAATGGTGGAATATTTTTTTTTTACCCCAGTTTAGGGAAGGATTAAAAAAAAAAAACAGATTTTATTGAATAATATTTTGCGAGAGTTTGTTTTGTGTGACTGCTTAAGCATTTGTTAGCTACTATGCTAATCAGCTAGGGGAACTACGTCCTTACGTCATAATTGACAGTAATGACGATTAATGCCTCACAAAAGGGCACTATATGGCTGATCGACACGATTTTGATCATGGGGCCTCACAGTAACGAGGCCGTTGCTTAGCCACTGAATCATGACTGTACGCAGCGGGTGCTAGGGTACGCGGCCGCCCCCACAAATCCAAAAAAACGAAAAAAATGCAATAAATTATCAAAAATTCATTGCACTTTCCCCCGGTCCCCCAAAGGAAAAATTCCTCTTTGTGGCCATGCCTTGAACCATAATGCATGGCCCTACAGAAGATTTTGTCCTGTTGGGGCCGGGGGAAAATGCAATGAATTTTTGATAATTTATTGCATTTTCTTCGTTTTTTTTTATTTGTGGGGGCGGCCGCGTACCCTAGCAACCGCTACGTACAGTCATGATTCAGTGGCTAAGCAACGGCCTCGTTACTGTGAGGCCCCATGATCAAAATCGTGTCGATCAGCCATATAGTGCCCTTTTGTGAGGCATTAATCGTCATTACCGTCAATTATGACTTAAGGACGTAGTTCCCCTAGCTGATTAGCATAGTCGCACACCAATGCTTGAGCAGTCATACAAAACAAACTCTCGCAAATTATTATTCAATAAAATCTGAGAATGTATGCCATTATCTAGAATTCTAGATCTATTTGAAATAAATTATTTTTAAAATCCTTCCCTAAACTGGGGTAAAAAAAATATTCCACCATTATGACCAACAGTGTACATTGCCACAATTTTGCAGTATATCACTAAGCTTCTTAATTGATCGATCTGTACCCTCTAATCTCACCCTACCCTGCTACCATTTCAAGCTTAAAAAGTGGTGAAAATAACTGAGGATGAAGTGGTGCATAAAGGGATGTGAAATTTAATAAATATTTATCATCATTTTTGGGGAAATATTATGAAGTAATTATGAGAAAAAAAAGGAAAAACTAAATTTGTGATTTGGGGTATATGCAGGTAGATAACGGAGCTACATTTTTGAGCTACAACAAAACCGTCGAAAGTCCATTCGAGGTGGAGCCCCCAAAGTTGGAAGGGTTTCAACCTTTTTGGAACAAAAACCTTATGTTTCACCCACCCCCCCCACACACACACACACATCGCGAAATCCTGCACACGCCCATGTTCGTACCTCCGTTTTCACATCGTACACCTGCATCTTCTGAATGACCACAGTTGTTGGTTTCAAGACCCGCATTCACACAGTCAAAGATACTCGTTTCGTCACCGGAGCAGGAGACGTCATCCAAAACGATGGTTCCTGTGCCTTGACCAAAGAAAGCAGACTGGAAAGCATCTGTTGCAGCACCGAGCCCAAGGGACCCACATACTACGTTGGCATCAGTCAAGTCCCAAAAGTCATCGCAGACAGTTCCCCATTCTCCATTGTAGAGGACCTCAACCCTACCTTCTCCTAGCGTGAGACCATCGACAAGACGAACATCTGAAACAGAACAGTACAGCGCAATCGATGAAATCGGTGTTAATCAGGCAGTCGAACTATTTCACACACAAATATTCTTTATTGTTTATAAGTGCTGAAATTTCTTATGAAAAACGAAACAAAAATGACTCATAAATCAATCGAAATTCTTTGAAATCTTTTCCTAAACCACACCCGTTGTTTAAGTGGTCATTATTCGTTACGGAACAAAATCGTGAAGAGCTCCATTTAAAAGGACCTCCCCTCTACATTCTCTGACGGTGTTACCATTGACGAGACGAACACATAGCATGCCCATTTTTGGTAGATTTATGTAATTATAATAATTATATTAGTAAAAATAATAATAACAATAATATTATTAATACTAATAGCCATTTCTATAGCGCCGTTTATCTAGAAATTCTATACCGAGGCGCACTAATTATTACCCCGGCTTTACCCTAGCTGCCATTACAGCGCTACAGCATTTGAAGGAATTAATTCCTACCAGGTACCCATTTACCTCACCTGGGTCGAGTGTGGCAAATGAAGATTAATGCCTTGCCAAAGGACATTAGTGTCGTGTCGGGGATCGAACCAAGACCTTTGAAAGTCAAGTGCTTGAACCACTCGACTACGATATTACAATAATAATAATAATGATGATAATAATAATAATAATAACTTTTACTTATATAGCGCTTTTCATAAGACATTTATATCAAAGCGCTTTACAATATTGATACAATTAAAACTAAACAGAATAATGACAAGAGAACAAATATGAAGTGGAATTGTGGAACATAAGATAACAAGGTAAGGTAACAATTTAAGAACTTGGTAACAATTTAAGAACTAGGTTGAATATGCATTTTCCATTAGGTAGGTTTTTAATTTCGATCTAAACAAAGTAATATCAGAGATGCAACAAATGGAGGCTGGGAGAGAATTCTACAAACGTGGAGCAGAGCATGAAAAGGACCTATCACCAAAGTATTTTGTTTTTGCTTCTTTAACGGTCAAGAGAGTTTGATTTGCAGAACGAAGGGGCCTATTGGGTGTGTATAATTGAATCAGTTCAGAAAGATAATTTGGGGCATGACCATGTAGAGACTTGAATGTTAAACGAAGAACTTTGAACTGGACGCGAAATTGAATGGGGAGCCAATGCAATTGTTTAAGGGTTGGTGTAATATGGTCATGTTTTTTGGTGAGAGACACTAGACGTGCTGCAGAGTTCTGGATTCTTTGCAGCTTGGCCATATCTTTTTCCGGAATTCCATGGAGCAGGCTATTACAACTGTCAAGGAGTGAACTGATAAATGCGTGGACGAGGATTTCACTGGATGACTTGGAGAGGAATTTACGAATTTTACGAATTTTTCTTAGGGCGAAGGATGCTTTACGACAGATAATATTGACATGGGGCGCATTGAAAGGTTTTGATCAAATGTAACACCTAAGTTAACAACTGTTTTGGAGGAATTTACAGAACCATTGTTATTTGAATCGGAGGGAGTTCTATTGTATTTCTTCTTTGGTGAGAAAACAGGTGTAGCACTTCCATCTTGTTGTCGTTCAAGAGCAGAACATTTTCAGTCAACCAGGAGCGAATGGCATGTAGACAATTTTCCAGTTTCTGTAACATTTGAGGAATTAATGATGATGATGATCTCGCAGAATTAGAAACAGAATAGTTGATATTCAGACAAGATACTTCATTTCCTCTCTCCCGATTGTTGCCGAGGACAAATTTACACCCTTACTTGAAGAAAAAAAAGAAATACAATTTACAGATGCATCATTTTGATCATAAGGATAATTGAATCAATTATTTTCTAACTTACTCTGAGCGTTTGCCGCTGTTGCTAAGAAGCACACTACTAGATAAGCCACGAACATCATTATATGATGTTGAGATGGCGATGGGTGATACACGCTGGAAAGATGAAGTCGCCAATTCAAAGTCGGTTGATGAAAGGCTCTTCGCTGATACTTTAGCTAACACCGTCGACCCGTTCCAGATGTACTGTGCCGATTTCACTCGCGGTTCTCACCATTTTATCTTCTTGAGGATTTTTCGGTTAGACTGTGGAAGCAGACTCCGATAGAATACTTTTTCTGAGACAATTCTGAAGGTCAACAGCCACCAGCAGGCTGGTGTTTGTAAGAGGATTTATGGGATCACCTTTCGAGAACAGGATATATCAAACGCCCTTAGGAAATCGACAAACAAACCACTTAATTTTGCGCTTTAAGTTCAAGTATCTAAGGGCATTATGGTGTGATTTTCCATTCACTGACATAACCAAGGAAGCCTCTAAAATATAAAGAATACAACGAAGAAATTTTTGATTTTACATAACTTAAATAACTTGTGTGCATGTGTAGTCGAGTAATTAAAGAACTTGACTTAAAATGCAAAGGTCGTAGGTATTGAAATTGACATTGAGTTGATTTTTCGAAAATTGTTGCGATCATGTTAGATGCACTTTAATATACAAACTGTTGATCTTCTATAATAACGGCAACAGATGACTCGTGAGCTTACTCTCTTAAAAAAAAATATAATTGCCATGCATGTAAGACACTGATAAATATCTCTCTTGAATATCTCTCAGGATCTGAATATGACTTATGTTATAAACTAGACAGTACTTTCATATCCCCAAAATATGTGTATGTGCCTTTCATTATTGTAAATTCTACCAAGATTTGGTACGTTTGAGAATTATTTCATTTTATCTGAATAGTCGATACAGTATTATTCCTATTACCAAAATATCAACTATTCAGGAAAAGTCATATTTGTATTCATAATTCATGTGCACGACTATAAACGCAACGTAGGCCCAAACATTCTGTTTTCTTCCCTGAATTAATTTATTTTGTCTCATTTAGCCAGGTTAACCTCTTCGGCAGTTAACAGTTCTATGAGACAGGTCCCTGGATTATTTTTTGGATTAAATTGAGGTGTTCTGTTATTATAGTGGTTCATTCACTTGACTCCAAATGAAAATGTTGAGGGTTCGAATCTAAGACCATCACTAACGTCCTTCGGTGAGACATTAATCAACATTTACCACTTCACGCAGATACAAATGAAATTCTATCAAAGATTTAAAGCGTTTCAAAATACATCAAAAACGCCGAGTAACGAAACGTATCGTTCAGCATTCTTCAAATTAAGAAATAGACATGCGCCTCTATACAGTATAATTATGTGAGTCTTTCTTTATTTGTATTTGAATCAAAAAAATATTCTTTTTACTTTAAGCTTAAAGAAAATGCATCATGTAAGATACGTTAGGTCCACACGTGTCCACACGTCTTTGTCTCTGTCTCTGTCTCTCTCTAACGAGTTACCTCTCTCTTCCTCTTATTCTCTTATTTTCCCTCTGTCTGTCTCTGTCTGTCTCTGTCTTTCTGTCTGTATGTCTCTCTCTCTCTCTCTCTCTCTCTCTCTCTCTTTCTCTCTAATTTGTTCTTTTCCGAGTTTTGTTCTAATGTTCCCAGGTCAGCCCAAAGTTCCGTCATCGATCTTGCGTCATCTCTCTACGTGGCAAAGAGCTCGGATGAAGTCGGTAGGCCTATACCCAGGTCGGGTCCAGTCATTGAGGGAAGGACTAGCTGGAGTCATGGATTGGGCGTGATCTTACGACTTAATAAATGTGTCATGAGGCCACCAAGTGGAGGAGTTATATAAGAGGACCATATCCTCTTTTCTTTCTTTTATTTACCTTTCCGCTCACTTTCTTTCCCTCTTTCTGCACCCCCCTCCCTCCCCACCCATTTGCCTTCCGATTCTAGGGCCATGTCCCATGAAGCCCATAGCTCCGCCAATTAGTAGGCCTATCCATATACACTGTGAGTCAACAAAAAGTTTACACATACTGTCATAGAAAATTGCTAATTATTTAAGAAATCATCGATGAACATTAAATTGTTATATGTCTTATGTAAGAGTGTTTTATCCCAAATCATTTGGTACCATTTTTGTTTGGTATGTGTTCACGCTTGGATGAACAGGATACATTGTTTGCGAGAGTGCAACAATCGACTTGCGCCAAAGTTGCTTATGTGATGTTTGAATAAAACAATTGGGATTTGGGTATTAATTTGGTCTTTGCAGATCCAAATAACATCCCTAACAAAATTAATCATGCCACACATATCAAATATCGAATATCAAATACCAACGAACATTTGTGCGCGTGAGTGTGGGTGTGTGTAACTTTTCCCTTTGCAAAAAACATATGCAATGCATTTCATTTGATACATTCAATTTATTCTCTCACTCCGCTAATCCCAATACATACTGTAGGCATCACTTTGGCGCAAGTCGATTTGTGCACTCTCGCAAACAATGCCACCTATTTATCCAAGCGTGAACACATACTACACAAAAATGGTACCAAATGATTTGGGATAAAACACTCTTTCATAAGATGTATAAAAATTTACTGTTCATAGATGATTTTAAAAATAATTAGCAATTTTCTAGGTGTAAACTTTTTTTTGACTCACACGGTATAGTTGACCTTCTACACCGCGTAGAAGGTCAACTATCAACGGTCAACAGCCTAGTTAAGGGACGCTTTCGAGAGGACACGAATCACCTCTTCGGGAGTGAAAAGAACCAGCAGATAATTACGAATGATGATCTTAACCAATTGAAGAGCACTGGAAGGATATCGGATGCAGGTTTACCACCTTGAACAGATCACGCGATTGTGCTATATAGTTTACCATAGAAAGTAAATTAACCAAAATTATTTTAATCAATAAAATGGCTTATTTTAAAGGTAAAAAAAAACTGCATCCGCCTTGGCAGTGCCATTGACATGACCCGAAGTTTGTTGAGCAGTAGTTAATCGAGGTCACTTTACCCACGAATGCATGAGCTCGATGTATCTTAGCATAGTGTCGCTAAACTGTCGCTAAGACGATTATAAAAATATATAGATGGGCAAAGGATATTGATGCGCATATCATATTTCTTCAGGAGACCCATTTCACAAATGACATTGTAAAGAAACATGATAAATATGATTGGGCAGGTCGTGCTTTTCATTCAGTGGGCACTTCGCAAAGCTGCGGAACAAGCAGTTTACTCCGCAACAAGGCTATCGATGTTCACGAAAAAGATTGCTTTTGAAAATGGCAGGTTGAATAAAATAGAAGTATCTTTTGCAGGTGAATCTATCTGGTTTATTAATTCATTATCACTAAATGTATTAAGCATCAGAGAGAATTTTTTCCAAGAAAGTTTTCATTTACTTCATGAACATGTACTTACAAGAGAAGGGGTTGTTTTAGTTGGTAAATTTAACACGGTCGTGAATTGTAAAAAGGACAAAAATAGAGGAATGATTAAAGATGGTAATGATGCTTTTTATTTGCGTAACCAAATCTCTTTAAAAAAACTCAATTGATATATGGAGAGTTACAAACCCTGAAGGAAGGGAATTTACACATGAATAATCTTATCCATGCTTTGTAGTTGTATAGTCTCGAATTGACTACGAATTTGAAAACTGATTAACTCTCTTTTATAAGATGATGTTAATCAGAAAAATGTAATTTCTCTTATTAAAACTGCGTTATTTTTTAATGAAATGTTACTTATTATATTCTTTCTACTGTAGGCCTACTAACTCTCTAACATGCAAAAATCGTATATATAGGGCCAATTCATTACTTTGTGACGGTACACATTCACCTAAAATTAAATTGAATTATAATGATATAGTTGGGAGAATTCAGGAATCGATCAGATAATTTGTTTTCCCAATTGTTATCATTATTAATGGTCTGTTTTCACTCAAACTTTCAGATTATCTTTAATTGTACATCAAGCCTTAAAGTCACTTCCTTAGCACCATTTTCTCTCATCTGAGCAATGTTGAAAGGTCCCTTTAAAGGACGTTTATTGGGAACAATATTCGTTTGATCGATGATGTAATATGTTATTTTGAAGAAAAAATGAATTCTGGAGCTGTTATTTTTTTTGGTCTAGAAAAGGCTTTAAATGGATTCGGTAACTTTGTCTCAGATTCTGAAACAAAATTCTGGATTTAGCTCATGATGCAATGATAATTATAAACCTTTAGGTCAGTCAGGAACCCCATGACTTTTACAAGCCGATCGCCTGTCTGATTATCACGATATTTATGATTGGAATTACAAATTTTGAAAACCGTTCGCCTGACGGTTTTCATAACACTACAGTCTATTGGGGAAAACGAGTATGGTAAAACCGGTCACTCAATGATTTTTACTTTTTTGAGCCACTTCTTGATCATTTTGAAGCTCAATTTTGTTAGGGCTTCAATATTACACCGTATCACAGACACTGATAACACGTAGGGCCGTGTATCTCAGATTTAACATTGTTAAACGATCCCTTTAATACACAAATGTTCAAAGTTGTATTTTTAATAATAAATGGCAATCATGATTTTTCTCTCTGCAAATAGGTGTCTGGCAAGGTTGCCCAGTGTCCGCTCTATTGTTTTTAGTTTTCTTAGAAATATTAGCAATTTGTATTATATCAGATGAAGCTATTTAAGGTGTTCAATTACCGGGGTTAGTAAGTATGCCTGGTACTCAAGTGAAAATTAGCTTGTTAGCATTTGACACAACAATTTCTGTTGCAAACGAAATTTCTTTCCAAAAAAACGAGTATGGTAAAACCGGTCACTCAATGATTTTTACTTTTTTGAGCCACTTCTTGATCATTTTGAAGCTCAATTTTGTTAGGGCTTCAATATTACACCGTATCACAGACACTGATAACACGTAGGGCCGTGTATCTCAGATTTAACATTGTTAAACGATCCCTTTAATACACAAATGTTCAAAGTTGTATTTTTAATAATAAATGGCAATCATGATTTTTCTCTCTGCAAATAGGTGTCTGGCAAGGTTGCCCAGTGTCCGCTCTATTGTTTTTAGTTTTCTTAGAAATATTAGCAATTTGTATTATATCAGATGAAGCTATTTAAGGTGTTCAATTACCGGGGTTAGTAAGTATGCCTGGTACTCAAGTGAAAATTAGCTTGTTAGCATTTGACACAACAATTTCTGTTGCAAACGAAATTTCTTTCCAAAAAAAAATGTTGGGGTTTAGATGGCGCTCTTCAATCTTGACAGATTATCTGCGCCACGGTGTTCCTTCTTTGGTGCATGCTTATCTTTTCGAACTTGATCTCATGGCTCACTTTTACTGATGGGGGTCTGTCTTTCCAGACTTTTGTTTTCGAGTCATGACTTGGCTCACCTGTCTCAGCGAAGTGCTACTGTGCAAGATTAATTATATTTAATTTCCCTTCACCATTAGTCGTGCATTTTAATCATAAGGATGTAATCCTTATGATTTTAATACTGATGATATTCAAACATTTCGATCATACTCATAATCATAATACACTCACCGAGGAAAAAGCACTATATCTATACGAACATTTCAAATCTGTTTGTAGCTGTAATAGGTTTTCATTGTGGTGAATTTAATGTAGAACAGCAAAAAGAAATTACATGGTCTAATCAGTTTGTAAAAACACTCGGGGTTTACTTTAGTAAGAAAATGAAATTAGCTTATGAGAAAACATGAAAGGAAAGGTAGAACAAATTGAAAACCAAATTAGACAATGGAAATGTAAAAAGTTGACATACTTTGGTAAAATAACTGTATTGAAATCACTTGAATTGTTAAATAAAACTTATATTATGTCAGTTTTTCCAAATATTGATTTTTATAAAAATAATCATATTGAAAAAATCATTTACAATTCTGTATGGGATGGTTTAGATAGATTTTAAAAAAACACTATAATCGGGTGAACTGAATAAGGAGGTTTGAATATGCCACATTTGTTTCGCAAAGTTTAGCTTTGAAAGTAAATTGGCTTTAATGGAAAATAAAGATCTCAATTTTAGATGGAAGATTCGCCCACATTATTATTTGAACTATCTTGGTCCCAACTTTTTAGTGCTCAAGATGAGTTTCTTAAAAGACGAAGAATTTAAAATTCTAAGAGATATACTTTTATTTTATCAACAATGTATTTCAGCATGGAAACAAAGGTCAACGTGTAAACAAGTCATGTAATGAGGTCACTAGTATTATAATGCAGCTGTTATGGGGAAACACATACACATACAAGACAACAAATTATGTTTATGGTGGAAACATTGGCTAAAATCTGGAATATTAATTATCGGGGATATCATAGACGCCAAAGGGGATGTGGATATAAATCGGGAAAAATCATTATTTTGTATTAAACATAATTATTTATGTGAGGTTAAATTACTTTGGAAGTGTATAGGCCTACCTCGTGACTGGAAAAGAAAATTAAAGATAAACTTGAGTTCTGGTAATGCGATTGCATTGTGAAAGAAAAGGTGTGGAATGGATCAGAAAAGTTGATCATATAGCATGTAAGTAGTGGTGTGTAATGCAAGGTTCTAGAGTCATCAAAATCATCATAAATTTGGCAGAGTCTTGGTAAAGTAACAATCACTTACACAGAAAGATGTATATGGGACAACACACATGGAGTCGGGGCTAGTACTACCCTGATTTCCTTATCTTTCTATGCTCATTACTCAGCCAGTATACATTTTCTTCCAAAATTGTTTGGCACATGACATTTATTTGTAATCTTGAACATTCAGTGTAAGTTTCGTTAGATTCTGTGAGAATTCATTTTCTTTTTTTACCAGAACTCAAGTTTATCTTTAAAATGTGAAACTGTTTTTTGTTCATATGAAAACACACGTCTTCATTATTTTGAATTGACACCAAAAGTATTTCATGATATATCAGTTACAAAAATAAAAATGGCACAGATTATATATAAGGTATTAGTTGAAAGAACTTTTACAAATCCAAATGTTCAAATTTATTGGGGAATATTTTTTGGAAAAAAGTTATCCTGGGCCACTCTATAGAAAATATAGTTTAATTTCAAATTATTCTACATTGTTATTAACATGTGAAGAATATCTATATCGTTTCTAAAAATCTGATCATGATTATTATTTGAAGTGCAAATGCACAGAAAATCATTATAATTTTTTTTTATTGTGATTACTCAAACATATTTTGGTACAAGGTCTTAATTTTTTCTCAGAAAAACAGAAGTATTGTTTGATAATTAAAACATTGATTACAGTGATAAAATTGTAGGCAAGGAATGTGATTATATAAATTCAAAATATGCAGTTTTTGAAAATCTATTAAATAATTTAGCTACTTATGTTATATATACGCAAAAAAAGAAAATGTAATTTTACAAGCATATTCGAATTTTGTTTAAAGTAACAATTATGGAGGGCAAATGTTAAAAAGTATTACCTCTGGAAAAAATATTAAGTATAATTAATTTAGCGGTATAAATATAATTCATGTGTCTTTCTTTCTAATCAAAATAATTATGTGATTTTCATGTAGCCTAGGTATTATTTAATTAATAAATGATGGACAAAAAGAAGAAAAAAAGAATGCATTAGCCATGTAATAACTTTTTTTTTAATTTCTTCTAAACCCTGAATCCGTACTTTCAAGTGCGCATGCTCTATAACAAATTTGTAAAACAGTCTGTCTTCTTTTTCCAGCTATCGGTTGTTTAATGAAACATTCCAAAACACTAGTGTCGCATTCATGAAACTCAATTCCTGGGGGGGGGGGGGGAGGGATCAACAAATTAACCATAACGAAGTCAGTGTTGGTTAAATTAAGGGTTTAACTTTAAGCATGAACCACTTAAATGGCTGGATGTGAGAAACCCATTTTTTAAAAAGAAGCCTGTTAATGCTCTTAAATTGCACCACAGAGTATGATTTTTTTGCAATTACATTTTTATTAAAGAAAAATAGAGACAGTTGATTTTAGATGTATCTCCACTCCCGCCACCCATCCTATCCAAGTGCTATAGTTCTCCTAAGAACTATAAGCTAAGAAAGGTAACCAACAGTCTTTTTCAAGACTACACCAACAGTCCTTTTCAGGACTACACACCCCCAAGAAAGATTACCGAGAGTCCTTTTCAGAACTCCTCAATCCTCCCTGTCTCTCACATGGTGCACCCGCAAGCCTACTGTATATCTCCACCTGTTATTCAAATATTTCAAAAACCTGGCTATTGTGTTTGCAATACATATTATTTCGTCCTTGTTTTCACGAAGTGACGGTAGTGAGGAAAATCGTAACGCAAAGTGAATGCAATTTTTTTTCACTACCGTCACTTCGTGAAAACAGCGACGATTTATTGCAAACTATTTCATATAATTCTTCTATACTTTTTGCACGATTTTCATCTTTGTCATACTCCTATTGTTGTAAAATGCATATAATTGTGCTCGATTGCAGATTGCAAATCAATTAAAACAGACTCTTAAGAAAAAATACATATCTGTTTGAGTGGGGTAGCTACAGTGGCAAGGAGTGGGATACCCCCTCCCCACGCACACAAAATCACACACACGCACAGACATACACATCGCAGCCATACATACACGGACACTCACAACTACAATGGTTCGAGACAAAAATGACCAAGAAGAGACAAAGTAGGGCTAGACCTACATTACGTTTCGATATATATATATATTTCCTGCTTCATTCGAATTACATGATTGTTTCCTCAAACATTGTAGGGCAATTATCGTTGAGTTGTATAGTTCCTAATTTCAGTATAAATTTCTCTAGATTTAGATAATAATAAATAATTACCGCATGACATTGAAAATTAAAATAAAACGAAAATCGAATGTACAAATTCAAAACGTAATCAAATGCTGATTGGGAAACCAATTAAAGCATGACTTATATTATCCTTAACAAAACAGAATAGGCTTATAAAATGTTTACGTTTGCAAACCGAAGGTTTTGAATTATTTAGATACGCTAGTATACTTGATTTGAATAACTGAATTGTGGGGAAATAACTCACAGATGCAATGGCAGTTGATATATATTGAAGTCCCATTCTCCCCCATCCCCGCCGTTCGTTTGCAACCTTTCTGTCTGGGGACATGATCCCCGAAAATACGCCCATCGTTTCCGAGTGTGAGGATTATAAGGCAATCAAGGCATCATTTAACAATATTAAATCTGAGATGCATGGCCTATATACGTGTTATCAGTGTCTGTGATATGGTGTAATATTGAAGCCCTGAACAATTCGCGCTTCAAAATGATCATGAAGTGCCTCAAAAAAGTAAAATTCTCTGTGTGACCGGTTTTACCATACTCATTCCCCCCCCCCCCCCCCAAAAAAAAGACTGTAGTGTTATAAAAATTGTTAGGAAAACGAAAATGAAATTTTGATTTCCAATCATAAATATCTTGTTAATCAGACAGACGATAAAAGCCATGGTATTCCTGACTGACATAAAGGTTTATAATTATGATTACAGCGTGAGCTAAACCCAAGATTTTGTTTTAGAGTCTGAGGCAATAGGGACTTTTAGATTGAGTGGACGAGAACGGCGTGAACGTCCACTGATCATGCGTGTCCATGGCAAGCCGTTTTATGATTTATTCCTATTTTTTTATATCAAGAATTGGGTTATTGATATCATGGACCTATTACGGATGGACATTCGACCTGATTCTTTCTTTGATCCAATGAGAGTCACCGCCTTTTGATTATGTGCAACTTAATGAGAACATTCAGCTGTTTTAACGATAACGACTGCGTAAGCATTTTCGGTCATTGACAAAGGAGCAGTTTCCATCTCTTGGGTTTTGTTTGGATGATGTGCTCTGTAAGAGTGTGTCTTAAATAAAAACATCACCAATGGGAAGCAGCAAAGTTGAAAAGTAGACGATTTTGGTGATATGAAATGTATTATTACTGATTCGGACACTTTCGCACACACCATTGACCTTATAAAACAATTAGAAGGCCATGATCTAAGCCCTGTGCGTTGTAACTTTGGAATATTATGAGGAAATTGGAGGGAAACGGGATTTTAAATCACAACCAATCCAAATATAACCTCTATCTGGTTATATCAACATGTTTTTCAATATAGAATACAGTACACGGAACAACTATTTCCTATTATAAACCAGAACGGCACATCGATTTCCCATGATCTTATGAGCGATTTATTATCTTTTGCGCATGTAGATTAACATGTGTAAAATCACTATCACTATGAACATCACGGACAAAGAAAGCGGACAAAATATACAGTTCCTCAGATAGACAAAGGAACATCCCATCACTGCTATTATGTAAAAATGTGTAGAACAGGTGAATATGCATGTGACACCCGATCTACACATTTTTACATAATAGCAGTGAATGGATGTTCCTTTGTCTATCTGAGGAACTGTATATTTTGTCCGCTTTCTTTGTCCGTGATTTTGTATCTTGATTCTGTCCCGGCTTATTGGCGGTGATCCTCATGAGATCAAAGTGGAGAAAATTGTACGGAATGTTATTGAGGCGACATTGACGGAGAGAATCACAATGAATTCGTTAATAAACGACGAATGTCCATCCGTAATAGGTCCATGTTGAATCAAGAAATGATTTTCTGTTGTAAAGCAATGGTAATTCTTGGTTTTGAAGAAATGATTTTTCTGTTGTAAAGGAATGGTAACTCTTGATATCAAGAAATTATTTTCTGTTGTAAAGAAATGGTAATTCTTGATATCAAGAAATAGGAATAAATGTTAAAACGGCTTGCCATAGACACGCATGATCAGTGGACGTTCACGCCGTTCTCGTCCACTCAATCTAAAAGTCCCTAATGTTACCGAGTCACTTTAAGACTGTTTCCGTTTTAACGTGTTTGCTATTTCACAGCTGATTGGGCCCTCGACACGGGAACAGTCATGGCATTGATATTATTTGCATCACAATGCCCATGCACCAGGACTGATCGACTCACTGAGAAAGAGATATGTATTCCTTTGTTTGATGTACTGTAGTTGTATACTATTGTCCTCTGGTTTCATTTTTGAACCACATGAATTAAAGATAAAGTTGAGTTCTGGTCATGCAATTGCATTACGAAAGAAACGGTTTGGAATCGATCAAAAAAGTTGATCATGTAGCAAATAAGTCTTGGTGTGTACTGCAAGGTTCCGGAATCATCAAAATGATAAGAAATTTAGCCAAGTCTTTGTAAAGTTACAAGCACTGAAGTGACTGTACACAGAAAGATGTATTTGGGACTACACATTTTAATGCCACATAATTATGTTTATATGTGGCATTAAAATGTGTTCCTCGTTTTTTAGCTGTTTCATGTCATATTTTGAATATGTAGGCATTTAGAGAGCCATGCTTTTCAGGGAACATTTTTCTCTAATTTTCTTCAACACTTGCATAATAATAGTGAAAACGCTCTCAAATTACTTTTCACTTCTCCCCACAACTCCACTTTCTCTTTAATTGCATTAGGTAGTGTACCTTTCTGCGGTCAGCTTAATATCACCAGACTGTGGAATACAGACTCACGCAGCCTATGCCTTTAATTTCATACGGGTTTTTCGTCACTTCTACATGAAAATCTGATGGAACGAAGCACATTTGTTGAAAGGGAATCTGGGAAAGACTGATTTCTAGATCATTTTTCTTCGACACACACATGTTTTGGCATCGTGTCACAACCGGATTCATGAAATAGACATTGTAAACGCCTTTTTGTTTCTTGTTTCGGAACAGACCTGTGATTACTCTCATTAAATTTGTGAACTGTGCAAGATTATTTGTCGTTCGTTCGTACGTACGAAGAATATCAAGGTGTACATCATCTAAATAGGAAGATCCTTATATAGCCAACTAATTGTCTCATCATCGAGCTCTTGAAGTCCAGAAGCACCGTGACGTCACTGCATGCCCCTTTCCACAGGGCTCTGGGATATAATTATCAACTACTTCAGGTTAGTAGATGAATTCCACTATTATGACGAGCGTTTTGCTATCCAGGTGGGTAAGGTAGGGGGGGGGGGGCAGGCGCGGATCCAGGATTTCTTAGGGGGGGGGGCCCAAATTTGAAATTATGCGAGCCAAATATTGGTACGTAATGGTGACCAACAGTGACGTAATGCGGTGGGTCGGTGCAGGGGGGGGGGGGGCGTTTCCCCCTCCCAAGCTTTGACGTTTCATTATATTATTAGAGAAAGAAGACGATTCGTTGTACCGTTCTCGAAAATAATTCTCGTCTGAATTTAGTTTTTCCCCATCCGCGCAAAGCGCGAAATTTTTTTCGATTTATTAAATTATTAGAGAAAGAAGACGATTCGTTGTAAAGTGCTCTACTCTTAATCCTCGTCTGAATTCAGGTTCCCCCCTCCCGCGCAAAGCGCGGAAGCTTTTACGATTCATTAAATTATTAGATAAAGAAGACAATTAGTTGTACAGTTCTCGACTCTTAATCCTTGTCTAAAATCAGTCACCCCCTCTCCCCCTCCTGCGCGAAGCGCGGAAGTTTCTACGTTTCATTAAATCATTAGAGAAAGAAGACGATTCGTTATACAGTTCTCGACTCTTAATCCTCGTCTGAATTCAGGTTCCCCCCTCCCGCGCGAAGCGCGGAAGCTTTTAATCTTCATTTAATCATTCAGGAAGAAGAAGATTCGCTGCACCGTTCTCGAAAATAATCCTTGTCTAAAATCAGTCCCCCCCCCTCCTGCGCGAAGCGCGGAAGCTTTGACCTTTTATTAAACTATTAAAGAAAGAAGACGATTCGTTGTACCGTTCTCGACTCTTAATTCTCGTCTGAATTCAGGTTCCCCCCTCCCGCGCGAAGCGCGGAAGCTTTTAATCTTCATTTAATCATTCGAGAAGAAGAAGATTCGCTGCACCGTTCTCGAAAATAATCCTTGTCTAAAATCAGTCCCCCTCCCTTCCCTCTCCTGCGCGAAGCGCGGAAGCTTTGACCTTTTATTAAACTATTAAAGAAAGAAGACGATTCGTTGTACCGTTCTCGACTCTTAATCCTTGTCTTAATTCAGTTCCCCCTCCCCCCCTCCCGCGCGAAGCGCGGAAGCTTTTACGTTTCATTATATCATTAGAGAAAGAAAACGATTCATTGACAGTTCTCGACTCTTAATCCTTGTCTAAATTCAGTCCCCCCCCTCCCCTCCTGCGCGAAACGCGGAAGCTTTGACGTTTTATTAAATTATTAAAGAAAGAAGACGATTCGTTGACAGTTCTCGACTCTTAATCCTCGTCTGAATTTAGTTCCCCCTCCCGCCTGCGCGAAGCGCGGAAGCTTTAATCTAAGTTTAATCATTAGAGAAGAAGAAGATTCGCTGCACCGTTCTCGAAAATAATCCTTGTCTAAAATCAGTCCCCCCCCCCCCCTCCCCCCTCCCCCTCCCTCTCCTGCGCGAAGCCCGGAAAATGTTACGATTTATTAAATAATTAGATAAAAAAAGACAATTCGTTGTACAGTTCTCGACTCTTAATCCTTGTCTAAATTCAGTCTCCCCCCTCCCCTCCTGCGCGAAGCGCGGAAGCTTTGACGTTTTATTAAATCATTAGAGAAAGAAGACGATTCGTTGTACCGTTCTCGACTCTTAATCCTCGTCTGAATTCAGTTCCCCCCCCCCCTCCTGCGCGAAGCGCGGAAGCTTTAATCTAAGTTTAATCATTAGAGAAGAAGAAAATTCGCTGCACCGTTCTCGAAAATAATCCTTGTCGAAAATCAGTCCCCCCCCCCCTCCCCCTCCCCCTCCTGCGCGAAGCCCGCAAAATGTTACGATTTATTAAATAATTAGATAAAAAAAGACAATTCGTTGTACAGTTCTCGACTCTTAATCCTTGTCTTAATTCAGTCCCCCCCTCCCCCTCCGACGCGAAGCGCGGAAGCTTTGACGTTTTATTAAACTATTAAAGAAAGAAGACGATTCGTTGTACCGTTCTCGACTCTTAATCCTTGTCTGAATTCAGTTCCCCTTCCCCCTCCCGCGCGAAGCGCGGCAGCTTTTCCGTTTCATTAAATTATTAGAGAAAGAAGACGATTCGTTGTAAAGTTCTCTACTCTTAATCCTCGTCTGAATTGATGTTCCCCCCCCGCTCGAAGCGCGGAAGCTTTTACGATTTATTCAAAAAGTAGATAAAGAAGACAATTCGTTGTATAGTCCTCGACTCTTAATCCTTGTCTAAATTCATTCCCCCCCCCCATTCAGGCGCGAAGCGCGGAAGCTTTGACGTTTTATTATACTATTAGAGAAAGAAGACGAATTGTTGTAAACTTCTCGACTCTTAATCGTTGTCTAAAATCAGTCACCCCCCTCTCCCTCTCCTGCGCGAAGCGCGGAAGCTTCTACGATTTATAAAATTATTAGAGAAAGAAGACGATTCGTTGTAGAGTTCTCGACTCTTAATCCTCGTCTGAATTCAGTCCCCCTCCCCTCATGCGCGAGGCTTTGACGCTTTATTATTAGAAAAAGAAAACGATGCGTTGTACAGTTCTCTATACTCTTCATCCTTGTCTAAATTTCAAAGATGTTCTTTGTCTGCTCCTTTTTCTTCCTACACTGTACGTCCTCTTCCGATTGGGGGCCGCCCCCCCCCCCCCCCCCGGCTACGCGCCTGCTGTCAGATAAACACATCTTGATACCTTGTCCGACCCCGCAAGCTCAGGGGTTTAAGGCAATACATTACTATCAGATAAGAGAATAAGAAATTACCGTCAGATGATCATCTAAGGACCCGCCGTAGGGCCCTAGATGGAATCCAGGGGGCAAAGCCCCCGGAAGCTTAGGGGTTTTAGGCATTTATTCACGGTCAGATGAGCATATTTTGATGCCTCATTATTTTGTTAACACTGGCAGTTAACTATTCTTACTTTCTTGCTCTCATTCTATTTTATTTCTCTTTAATATACTTTTTCAAGAAAAGTGGGGGGGGGGGGGGTTCGAGGCTCTCGATCCCCGCCGTACCTCGGGCCCTGACATGTAGGAATCTCAAGAATCATATTTTTTGCTTGGGTGTAAATTTAGGAATTTGTCATTTTCCAGCAAAGACATACAAACGTATAATTTACTAAAAAGTGAGGAAAAATTTCGGGAATTATGTCATTTCAGCATTATTTGTTATCACCCGTTGTGGAATTAGAAATAAACCACGTTTGAATTAAATTTCCCCAAGCCCCCCCCCCCCCCCTCTATCAGTACGCCAGTATCTCCTCTTTTCCTTTTTTTCTTTATCTTTCCTTCCTTCTCTCTTATTTTTTTGATTGGGGGGGGGGGGGGGTTAACAGCCTGGGAGACAAGGCCCTTTCGGCCCCCTATCTCCTTCTTACCCCTTTTCTTTTCTTCTTCCTCTTCTTTCTTTCCCTTTTTCTCCTTTTTCCCTTTCCCTTCTTTTCCTTTCTTCTCTTTTTTTTTTTTTTTTTTTTTTTTTTGCGGGGGGGGGGGGGGGCCAAGGCCCGCTCGCCCCCCCCCTGGATCCGCGCCTGGGGGGGGGGGGGGTGGGGGGTTTCTCAATTGGCAGCTCAGCAGCCTGTGTTGCAAAGTGTCTTCCAGGGAGACGTACGCTGCATGTCCTTCAAAGGCAGAGGAAGTAGGCACGAGGCAGTTATCTCCTCTATGCTTTCGGGCAAGCTTAGTGTACTGCACATCTTGTCGTCTTAGCTGAGCTGGTGGTAAACCGGACAGTAGGCCTACTGACAAGTTGCTGACACCTAGTGTTGCAGCGAGTGTAGGTGCTGTGGCTCCTGCAGGTGCTGCATACTCGGCGGTGAGGAATCAGCTCCCGGTCCTTCCGGGCCCAGCAAGCTTCTTTAGGAGAGACACTCTGGCTTGGGTCTTTTGAGCTGTGACCTTGGCATGCTCTCTTGCTTCAATCAAGAGTGACACCTAGGTCCTTTATTGTGGGTTCGAAAGTCAGCCTAGTTCCATTCAACTCTCGGCTGCTGTATCGGTTTGCCAGATGAAAGACAGTCTAAGCCGTAATATAAACTGATCACCAACTACATATTATTTTGGTGAAGCAATGTGAGTTTCAAAATACCTCGTCTGTTTGTGACATATATATTAGGTTACCAGCGCAGTTAGAGTTAACAAAGTCCAAGAAAATTGAAATTTGTCAGGAATTTGCCCCATGCAAACCTTGAACCACGATATGGTGTACCCCATGTTTGTGACCATTTCTCATACATGTATCTTCATTTATATGTTAACATTTTCTTCTCAGCTTGGATACCATTCACGATGGCAAAGAGGCTTAAAACCGAAGAGATGACTGAACCCCAGAGTGATGACACACCAAGTACAAGGTACAGATATGTTTAGCATAAGTCCACTGTGTAACATGTATTGCTGTTTACTATATTGACACTGGTCGCAGAATGCCAATGACTAAGTGATATCATATATTTCTTTGAAGAGTAATTCAGGTTATTATTTCATATAATGTCATGTGAATAAACGAATGGTATTAATAATCGATTGTCGATAAATATTGTAAAACAATATAGTGGAAATGAAAATATGATGCGCATATGTTATTTATAAAAATACACGTGACTGATGTGTAGGAATCATCTCAAAAACGCATGTGTAATCTTCATTCATACTAGAGCTTTCGGAAAAATGCGAATGATATGCTTATAAACACTCGACAACAAAATTATGTTCCCCGTAACAACTTTTCATATGACTCGAGAAATAATTCATTTAAGTTGACCATTTACCATTAAATTTGATCATACCCAATCTTGGGAGCTTTTGTTCAGGGTTGCATGGGTAAAGGAGAGTTTTGGATAAAAAAAGATAAGTGTATTTGGAGAAAAAAAAATCAATGCCAAATGAAACATTATGGGGAAGAAATTGTTTTAGTTGTAACTTTCAGGCGGGAGATAAACATTCCTTTTCAATGAATCAATTCTCGTTGGATTTTTTTTTTAACAGCATGGTCTTCTGTTAAGTGACTACAATCCGGTTTAATTCAAAGAAATTGTGTCACAATTTATATGGAATAAATCTGCCATCAAAGTAGACGGTCGAATATATTTTATAGAAAATGGTATGACTTAGGAGTTAAATATGTACATGATATTTTGAAAGAAGATGGTAGCTTCAAAACATTTTCCGAAATTCAACATGATTATCAACTGAATTTAACTCAGTTTATGAATCTTAGTGCTATTGTTTATGCATTAAGGTCAACACGGAAGAATTTTTTTTACCCCAAAAATAGTAATCCTAGCTTTGAGGATAACAAACTTAATAAATTGTTTGTCCAAAGAGAAGCCTCCTAAATGTTGTTATTTGTTAAGTATGAAAAAAAATATCCTTGAGTTTAAAAAAGACAAACCATTTGAGAAAATGGGAAGATTATTTTAATTAAAGTCTAGAGAATTTAATTCAATGGCAAGACTGTTTTGTTAAAGTATTTAAGACAACTTTAGATTCGAACATTCCAATTAAATTCATTCTACGGAGAATTACTACCAATGAATATATCAGAAAAAAGCCCCATGAAGGGATCGTATCCTAAGAGAATGACATTGCAGTTATAAAGTAGAATCCTCTCAGTCTAAAACGTAAATTAATGGTTCAGTTCAAATATTTTATATTCTATTAAATTGAAACCACCACTAACCTTGTAGACAATTGTAAACTCATAAATTCATACACTGTTTCATGTACTGTGAATCAAAACAAAGGGGATATATTACGTAAACCTAAATTGAATGAAAGTGACGTAATATATCACACGCAAAACAGTTCTCACACACCTAAAAGTTTGAAAAGTTTGAAATGTATCTCCTTAAATGCAAAAAGTGTTGTTAATAAGATTGAAGAAATTCAAACAATTATCAAAATCGAAAATCCTGATATATTTGTATGTACGGAGACGCATTTAAGTAAGGATATTTTATCTAATGAAATATTTCCACAAACGTATATCGTTATAAGAAAAGATAGAAATCGGCATGGCGGTGGTCTTCTTATTGCCTACAAAACCCATTTGTCTGTGACACCTAGACCAGACCTGGAAACAGATTGTGAGATCCTTTGGTGTGAAGTAATATGTCACGATAATAAATCTTTGTTTGTAGGTGTGTTTTATAGACCACCGAGCAGTAGTTTAGATGTGATTAAAGAGCTTAATAAATCTATGTCGATATTATCAAATCATGGTAAGAAGGCTAGAAATGTTATTCTAACCGGTGATTTCAATCTTCCTAAATTAAAGTGGCAAGACGGACATAATATTGTAGAAATAGATAATACTGATTTAACACAAAATATACTTACGATCATCGAGAACAATTTTTTATATCAACACATATCGCAAACTACAAGGATCACTGATACCACCAGTAGCATATTAGATCTTTTATTTACATCTGATCCATCCATTGTTAGTAATGTGAATATTATTCCCGGTATAAGCGACCATGAGGCTATTGTTTTTATTATTAATTGTACATTAAAGGGAAAAGGTTGCAAACCCAGAATGACTTATTCTTATTCAAAAGCAGATTTTAACAAATTTAGAAATGATTTAGAAAACGCACCATTAACGGAATCACTTGTAAAAGAGGACTTAGAATCATCATGGCAATCTTGGAAAAATATTATACTTAATGTTGTAGATAAGAACGTACCTCATAGAAAAGTAACAAGAAAATATCACGTTCCGTGGATAGATAAAGACGTTAAGAGACTGTTTCGGAAACGAAGGAAATTTTTCGAAAAAGCTAAAAAACCGAATTTACAATCCGACTGGAATAAATTTCGTAAAATAAGACGAGACACCAAAAGACTTGTTAAGCTAAAATATAAAGATTATTTGCAAAACAACCTCTGTGAGGACATCAAAAGTAACCCCAAAAGATTTTGGAATTTTGTTAAATCAAAGAAAAAAGTGCAAAACCCGATTCCGTGCCTGAAGGTAAATGGAATTACTTTTACTGACGATAAAGAAAAAGTAGATACTCTAAACAAACAATTTGAGTCTGTATTTAAAGACACTAATGATGGTCCTTTTCCACCATGTGAAGAAAGAAATGATGTTCCTGCCATGAGTGATATTCATTGATGTGTCGCTGACGTATGTAAGTTGCTCAAAAGCATTGACGTTAATAAGGCTCAAGGTCCTGATGGATTATCTCCCCGTGTATTGAAAGAAGGGGCGGAGCAGCTTGCACCCTCGCTTTGTCAATTGTTCAATATGTCACTTTCTAAAGGAGAGTTACCAATTGACTGGCGAAGAGCAAACGTGTCTCCCCTTCTTAAGAAAGGTAACAAAGAAGACCCGGGTAATTATCGCCCAATATCACTTACTTCAATTACTTGTAAACTACTCGAAAAACTTGTTTGTAAACATCTTGTTGATCATTTTAATCTACACAATGTCTTATGTGATAACCAGCATGGTTTTCGCGAAAAGCGGTCATGCGAGACTCAATTGATTGAAGCTATTCACGACTGGAGTAGTTGGATGAACTCCGGCTATAGTGTTGACATAGCATATTTAGACTTCGCTAAAGCGTTCGATAGCGTGTCGCACAATTTATTAGAACGAAAGTTAAAAATGTATGGTATTCAAAATTCAAATTTAAAATGGATCATGAATTTTTTGAAAAATCGTTCACAACGAGTCGTCCTCAATGGTGAATACTCTAATTGGGTAGACGTAAAATCAGGTGTACCACAAGGGACAATTTTAGGTCCAATCATATTTTTATGTTTCATAAACGACATTTCCTATAATATTGATTCAACTATAAGACTTTACGCAGATGATTGTATTTTATATAGGCCTATCCACTCTATTGAAGATTGCAAACTTTTACAAAAGGATTTAGAAAATTTAGATAAGTGGGCAAATTCATGGCTACTTGATTTCAATGTAAACAAATGTAAGATAATGCAAATGTCAAGAAAGTCCTTTAAAACCACAGTATGAATATAAATTGGGTGGACATAAATTAATAAACACTAAGTCAGAAAAGTATTTGGGCATTACTATAAATGATACCCTTAATTTTAATTCTCATTGTAACGAAACATACGCAAAGTGTAGTAAGATTGTAGCTATAATCAAAAGAAATTTTCTTAATTGCCCACGTTCTGTGTTTAAAACCTTATATGACTCTCTTATACGTCCATGTCTAGAATATTGTTGTATTGCATGGGACCCCTATAGAGTTTCACATATAAATATTATTGAACGTGTCCAAAAACGATATTTAAGAATGATGTTTAGAGACTGGGAAACAAGTTACCATGAACTATTAGAAAAATCAAGTTTTGCAAAATTAGAAGAAAGACGCAAGTACCACAGATTAGTCATGTTTTATAAAATAATAAATAATATGGTAAATGTTGGTCCGATTGAAAAAATTATACGTGCTCACAGAATTGGGCGTAATGATCATAATATGAAAATGTACGTACCATTTGCAAAAACAGATTATTTCAAAAACTCTTTTTATATAAGAACTGCCAATGAGTGGAACATGCTCCCAAGTAATGTTATTAATAGTCCATCTCTTTCAACTTTCAAAATATCATTGAAAAGTTGCTTACATATTTAACTTTTTAAACTCCGCAATAACAATTTGTTTTTACATTTTTATACAATTACATCCAAATTCGCGCAATATCAACTATATTTTAATTTTTACCTTAGATCATGCTGCAAAATTTCTTATATAGCATTTTGATCCCTGAAATACCCAATCATTTGTATATTCAATAATGCTGTTTTGCAATCAATAATATTTTATGTATTTATTTTCGCTCTAAACTACATTGTGTATATAATTATTTGATGTATCATCGTGTTTGATATCATTTTTTTGTTGTAACTATGTTATGCAATAATAATATTTTGTACTTTGCTTTTTATCAGGGATGCAGACTTGTACGGGTTTTTCAAACCCTTTTCTGCATCCCTAGACATGCTTGTCTGAATAAATACAATACAATACAATACAACCTGACTAAGTATATTTAAAGTATTGAAATAGATATTAAATCCGAGAATACTATCAGCTCGCAAAATGGTGTATTATGGAAATGAAGAATGGTTAACTCTGTTAAATAATGATTTCACATACCGGTGACATGAAGTATAAAGCAGGAAGGAATTGAATATTGACTAGGATATTTTTTTAGATTGTTCACTTATTGGAATTCGTGATATCCAACGGATAGACTGATTGATTAGCTGTGTAGTATAACTGATAGTATAACATTCTTCAACCCTGTGCTTATTATATTCTAGCGGTCAAAAATTGAGTCAAACACATGGATTCGATAACGTCATCATCAAAGTAGCAAACGCTATATCAGATGATGGTGATTTAATGAAACTTGGTATTGAGCTGGGAGTCCAGATTCCTGATATCAACCGGGCGTTAGAAACGAATTGGGCTGGAGGTAGAAAGACAAGTAATGGTAACGTGATGATGCTTCAGAACTGGGCAGAGACGGTCAAACCATCCGAGCGACTTCCAATCCTTAGAGCTGCTCTCAAAAAGGCGGGCTTACTAGAGGTGGAAAAGACATGTTTCACAAGCAGCTGCAGCGGTAAGCTTCCCTTTATAAATGATATTTGTATATGAAAGTACGTATAAACCAACTTGCATGTGAAAACCATGTCCTTAGTTTGAATACAAATTTTCTTTACAAACTATATACTATACACAACCCAAAACAGTTTCCATTATAAATCAGTTAAATTAACGGGGCGTTATGGCGTGCTCCTGTAATCCAGCTAACAATGGAAGTTACAAACTGATTCAGCCGAGGACGCAGGTTCGAAACTGAGTCACGTCTTTTCGGATGGTGACGTTAAGGTCGGTCCGCAGACGTAAATAATCATATCTGATTGATACACGTCTGAAAAACCCAATTACACACACACACACGTTGCATGGGTATTCTCTGATATGTTGAAAAGACAATGTTATGCACAAAAATTACGAGAACGCATGAAATAAATTGTTACACATAATAAACATTAGAGCTAAAGTCCTTTCACGTGTCATTAGGGACAAAAAAAAATTGCTCTAATTTGTTAAACTATTTTATTAAATTATACAATAACTATTTTCTTTTCCTAATATAAACATGATCTGCATGTGATCTACAGATTCGCTTTACCCGTCAGTGAAATTACACTTTTAAAACACAAGTCCCACGATCATTAACTTTATATACGCATATAAATCTGAGCCAGTGGCAAATCCAGCTAGAATTGATAAACCAACTGAAAAACAGAAAGAACCTTGGCTATCGAAGACATCCCGGAATACCCACTGTAAATGTCATTAATTTTAGAGCAAGGGGGTTCAAACGCGCGTATCTGCGTGCGTATATATGCCGGTATTATCCTTTCGTATATGCGGGGTTTATTCTTTGTCGAACACTTGTCATCAGCAGAACCTGTTTAAACAGAAACATCAATGTGTTATCAACTTCCTCGGCAGTGATTTCAAACAATGTCTGTATCTACTTTTCTTGCTTACATCATTATTTTGCAATATTGCTATTCTCTTTTTCCTCAGGTGACGATGAGGCGATGCCAAGTGACATAATGAAGCTAAGAGAACAACTGAAAAGTAGATATCGCAAGAAATTTGGTCAGATCAAAACATCGCCTGTGAACCCTGCGTCACGGACATGGCTTCAGCACATCTATGTCAGTCTCGTCCTGATGTTGGGATCGGAAGGGGAAAAGGAGGAGCCAATAGATTATGACGGGTTGTTTAAATTCATCAAAACTGATACACCGAAAGGTTTGGTAACACGATTAGCTTTCATTGGGGAAGCTGGTGTAGGTAAATCAACACTGTTTGCTAAGATAGCTCTTGATTGGGCTGAAGGTAAAATTCTTCAAGAAATCGATCTACTTTTTCTTGAATCTTTTCGAGAGATGAAAGAGAGCGGATTCTTCGGGGATACTGTCATGGGCCATTTCCCAGATGACTCAGATATAAAAGGGGAACGGGTTGATGAATACATTAGGAAACATCAGAGAAAAGTCCTAATCCTATTGGACGGACTGGACGAGGCACATATCGACATCAAAAAGCCAAATCGCAATGACGCTATTGTATCGATCGTAAGAGGAGAACGATTCATAGATACCCCAGTTGTCATCACAACCCGTCCTTTTGGAGCTGATCAGATCAAGAGCATCATGCCGATTAATGACCACTACACGTTTGGTAAGGTTAATGGCTTCACAAAGAAAAACATATCAACATATATCAACAACTTTTTCAAAGATGATTCTCAGTCTGCTTCGACCCTCATTAACTTCATTGATACAAACCAAGTGGTTTCTGAGTACATGGCACCCTTCCCGATATTCTGCTGTATGCTATGTTGCCTGTGGAAAACGCCATCTGGACGGGAAAATATTCAGACAATGGAAACATTCTCGCAACTTTTGAAGCGTCTTGTCTTTTCACTTCAAGAACAATACTCTTCCAAACCAAATGAATTAGAAGAGGGCTATGAAAGCCGCATGGACAAAGCTGGTGAAAGTATGAAAGAGATTGGTTGTATCGCATTTCAAGGTCTGTTGGTAAAACAGCTCATCTTCGATGAAAAAGCGTTCGGCTTGTGCACAGAGGCTGCAGTGACTGCATGCGAGGTCGGGATTCTTAGCATGGACATAAGGCCAGCACCCTTGCAAATCAGAGAAAGTCAGCGAAAGCAATTCATCCAAGAATTCTCTTTCCCTCATAAGTTACTACAGGAGTACATAGCAAGTTTCCACCTTGAATCACTGTTCAACGAAGATCGTCGAGAATTCAACAGAATTCTGGCGGACACTCTTTTAGAAGACTACCGTTACAAGGAATTCAGGTATGTCTTATACTTCACTGCAGCTCATGGAGGTGAAGTAGGAAAGTCGGTCCTGGAAGCTCTATGCAAGAAAGTTGATGACATGGAATTCATCATTGAGGTTGCTTTTGAATGTCATGATTCAGAAGCCATTGATCCCGTCAGGAATCTTTTAAAGACGAAGGCACATCTTATGTTAGTTCATCCAATCGCCGCACATGTCTTCACACTGGAGTCAATATGGAAAGAAGTAGTAAGTTCCGTGAATAGAATTATAGACGCATCTCATTTTCGTTTATCTAGTTGTGAAATGTTATCATACTCAGGGAATACTGTCATCTGTTGAGCCTTTAGTGATTATAAATGCAAATTGTGCTACGAAGAAAATACAAATACAAGAGATATCGTTTTTCTGTTCTCCTGACCGAAAATCATTCAGAACCTGCCATGTTCTCCTGTTGTTATTAGGTATTATATCAGGCTGCAAGGTGTAATTATAGTCTCATTCAAGAGCGAGAGTCACATCATCGTTTGCGTCTTCCTCATATAAGTATAAAACTTGACTTTCTCTAAAGTGAAAGGAAGGAAATAATATTACGTGGCAATCTTAGAATCAATCAAAGATCAGGCAATGAAACACACACAAGGACACACACACGCACTCATATCCTTCACGGGAAATAGATCATCCATCCAAACGAACTAAATATCTGATATAGGTTATGTAATTTTTCGAACATTTGATTGATTCATTTCTTGGTCTCGGTATATTTATATCCTACTTGTCATTTACACACATCCACGCCATCTGTGTGTGGTGAAAATAATATGCACCATGGTATTCACCAAAAACTGTATGCTACCAATGGGCAAACGCAAAGCTACTTTTAGAGACAATTATATCGGAAATAAATTTACAGATCGAATGCTAACATTCTATTTGTTATGCAGGTAAGAGGAAGTTCTTCGATTCGTGAAACATTGGGTGTTAGCAAGTCCTTCGAAGCTAACACATCATCGTCACATGCAGCAGCAGTAGGTCTCTTCACATTACAGAACTTACGATGCTTGGACATTGACATCAAGTGTCTGGATGATGAATTCTACACAGGCATGTCTGCTGCAGCTTCACATTCCAAGGTATCAGGGGCCTGGTTATTGCATTACACCCATGGATCATAAATCATCGTTAGAATTATTTCTTTATCGATGCATACTCATATCTATTGCTTAATAAAATTAAGAAAAATATTACATTCCTGATTTGTTGTTTGTTATTTACACTCACAATTTCGTTCACTGATCTTCACAAAGGTAAAATCTAAAATCTTCATCCGCCCATCCCTGAAAAAAGAAGTTTATGCAGCTATTCTGTTTCATAGACATTTCACAGTTTATCAACTCCATGGGTAAATTATGAATTCTATTTTGAAAATTCTGGAATATTTTGCGTTTTGTACTTTCGAATTGGAACATGGGAAACCCATGGAGGTGCATAGTAAACCACAGATATATCTTTCAGGGAAGGAGTCCTCTCTAATTGGGTTATAACAACGACTTACATTTCTTTCTTTTTCTAAAGTCAAATTATTATGCGAGAAAGCGTATCAACTGAAGATTTTCCAAGAAATTGTGAAGTTCGTTAGATAAGGAAGGGTTTCATAATAAGAATCGGCTCACCTCTGAATCATTTGCGTTTCATAATTCTTCAAGACGAAAGGAAGTAGTTCCGAGGTTCGCTATAAAAAAGTGAAATTGTGTTCCTCAATTATTTAGAAGGGTTCAACGCAATTATGATTATATTTTGATAAAAGAGGGTTTTAGGTTCGATAGATAAAGATGGTTTTATTCATGAAAGTCGACTCATCTCTAATTGATTCGCTCTTCAGAAATCTTTAAGAAGGCCCAAAAAGTTGCGAAGTTCGTCGAAAAACGAAGGGTTACATCTCGGATCTAAAAGCATTGATAAAAGCACTTATCCTATAAATAGTTCGCATGTTTTTTTAAATAATTTATTGTCATGAGTCAAAAGCACGCTTATATCAATATGATAGTCTGACCGTGCTGACAACAAACAAAATGAATCATGTGACAAAGTAATACATTCATATAAATGTGTGTTTTTAAAGCACGTATCCTATAAATAGTAGCTCGCATTTTTATTTCTAGAAATTATTTACATGTTGATAATAGTCTCAAGAAATTAATTTATATGTCCATTGTAAATGCCCAGATTTAACTGAACAGACACCACCTCTCTTTTCCAACTATCTATAACTAAATACAAAATATTTGTCTTTCTTCGTCTTGTCATTTATGCTCTTACCACGGCCATTTCCCTTTGGTTTTTCTCGCTATCTCTCTCTGTCTCTCATTATGTCTATGTTTCTGACCCGGTCCCCCCCCCCTCTCTCTCTCTCTCTCTCTCTCCCTTCTTTTTCTTTAAAAGTCTAAGTAGAGAGTAATGATAAAACATTAATGACAATGAAGGTATATTTAAATCAGACATGTCGTCTATATTCGATATTGCTATTCACTCTATTCAACCTGTCTTGGCACATCACCAGATTGAGGAGCTAACACACAGGTTCACAGATCTAGGTTCTGTTGCATCCTCTCATTACGCGAGAGGTCTCTGCTTCATGCCAAATCTTCGATCACTGGGTCTGACCAGCGTAAAGCTGAGCGATGAGTTTTACTCAACGATGGCCTCTGAGGCATCAAAATCAAAGGTATTCCCAAACACGATTTGTATTGGAAACGATTCTTTACCCCAATAGTTTTACAATCTTCTAACTGAATATATTATGTGGATAAATGTTTTTCACATGCAAAAAGAAATATAAATCTTTTATTTTCATTTTCTAGCAGAACTTTCATATTAATATTATAAATAGTTGGCAGACAGTCATGATGTTTGTATTAGTTTTTTTAAATTCTATTCCCTCAAATTGTATAATATTCGCTGCAAATTTCAAGAGGTAAAATTAAATTTCCAGGGTTTCCTTTCTTTCGTAAAAATGAAACAAAAAATTGAATATAAATAGCAAAGTAGAAAGGTAAATTGAGCTTCCACTTTAGGAAACGGTCGCTTTCTTTCTTGTAGAATTTTGGTCCCGTGACATTTAATAGATTGTATACTTCCTTATTGTCAATTATACTATATTATGATTAAATTTTACATGTGCATTGTAAATAGATGGAAAACACTTTTATGCTTGAACAGACATAGTCTATCTTTTCCAACCATCTATAATTTATGACATTTGTTTGTCTTCATTTCGTCTTTATTTTCTCTTACCACACTCATTTCCCTTTGAGCCCTTTTCTCTCAATCTTTATTTATCTCTGTTTCTGTCTCTGCCCCCCCCCCCCACTCTCTCTCTCTTGCTTTAAAAGCCTATTAAGTAGAGTTTAATAATTCTACATTAATGACAATGAAAAATATTTAAATTAGACACGTCGTCTACACTTGATAAAACTGTTCACTCTATTCAACCTGTCGCATCACCAGATTGAGGAGTTAACGCATTCGAACGTATATCTGGGTTCTGCTGCATCCTCTCATTATGCGAGAGGTCTCTGCTTCATGCCGAATCTTCGATCACTGGTTCTGACGAGCGTAAAGCTGAATGATGAGTTCTACTCGACGATGGCCTCTGAGGCATCAAAATCAAAGGTATACCCAAACACGATTTGTATTGGCAACAATTTTTCCCCCAATAGTTTGGCAATCTTCTAACTGAAAATAATTATGTGGATAAATGTTTTTCACATTATTTTAAAGAAAAATAAAAATCATTTATATTCGTCACTATCATGCTCATATCAATAAAATACTCTTACAATACTGATAATAAAAAGCATAAGTCATGTGAATAGCCTGGATTTTAATGTCATAATGATATGAATTCAGATAAATGCGTATTTTTAAAGCACATACCTGCATGTAAATAGAATTTTGCATTTTGTTTTTAGAAATTATTTATAGTTTGTCGATAGTCTCAATGAAATATTACATACATGTACACTATAGATAGAGAAAATAACATCTTTATTCTGCTTGAACAGACTCTCTCTCTCTCTTTTCCAAGTGCTCATAATTAATCACATTATTATGTTAACCTTTCTTCATCTGATCTTTGTTGCTTTTACCACACCCATTTCCATTTGGTCCTTTCTCTCTCTCTCCCCCCCTCTCTCTCTCTCTCTCTCTCTCTTTCTCTTGTTTTAAAAGCCTAAGTAGAGGTGAATCATGTTACATAAATGACAATGAAACATATTTTTAAATTAAAAATGTCGTCTACACTTGATAAAACTATTCACTCTATTCAACCTGTCCTTTCACATCACCAGATTGAGGAGCTAACGCACTCGAACGTATATCTGGGTTCTGCTGCATCCTCTCATTACGCGAGAGGTCTCTGCTTCATGCCGAATCTTCGATCACTTAAGCTGTACAATGTAAAGCTGAGTGATGATTTCTTCTCAACGATGTCCTCTGAAGCATCAAAATCAAAGGTATCCCGAACACGATTTTATTGGAACCAATTTCCCCCCAAATTGTTGTATTCTTCAAACTAACCATCAGTGGAGAAACGTTTTTTCGCCCTTAAAAAAAAGAAGAAAAAAGAAAGAAGAAAGAATCGTTTATTGTCATTTAATCACACAAGCACGATAATATCAAATTGACAGTCTGACCATGCTGACAACAAGGAAAATTAAACATGTGAATATAATAGAATAAAAATAATGGTATAGGAGCATCTCATTGCGTGTCGCATATCCTGTAGATAGGCCTAGTATTCCGCTTTTTTTTGTGGATAATTTATTGTCCCAATAAGTTATTACATGCACAATATATTTATAAATAGACAGATGTTTTATTTTGCTTGGCAAGACATGGTCTCCCTTTCCAACTTGTTTAAGACATCTTTATTTTGCTCGTACCACAGCAATGTCCCTGAGTTTACCCTCTCTCTCTCTCTCCCCCCCCCCCCCATTTCTTTCTCTCTCCCCCATCTCTCCCTTGTATTGTCAATGAGTTCCTTCATATATATATTGCATTCTACAAACTAAACAAAACGCTATTTCGCACTTATTTCTCGATACAATGGTCTGAACATGCTGTCATTCAGGAAAATGAATCATTTGAATTGAATGGACTTCAGTGTCATGGTTATATAAATTCAATCGATTCTCACTTTCAGTTATTTGAGTGAAGTTCTAGAATATTTCTTTGGAACTACAGATTATTTTCTTGTGATGACAGTTTTATTCTTCAATTTACTTTAAATAACAGTGGTCAAAGTGAAATCGGGTATAATGCAAGGACAAACACATCTATTAAAAAATATATATGTGAATATATGTGACCGGGGACAGGTTTTGATACATCATCCCACAATTTGCGAAATCGATACGCAAGGTAGCCGCAAGGCGGCCGAAGAGGAACCATACGGCGACCATGCGGCCAGCATGATGCTACCGCTTCACCCCTGGAGTATATAAAACGCAAGGCTACCGTACGACCGACGTACGGTCGCCGTTGAACGGCATGGCCACGGCGTGTCTAATCGCTACAGCGAACCTAGAAATGAAAACAGTTATAACTCCGCGTTATAATCCTACGGCGACCCGTACGGCCTGTAAAGATAGGGAGATGCCCTAGGTTGACCCTGAGGCCACCGCAGATTTACTGCGGCCGCCGAAAGTATCTCTCGATTTGAGGGGCGTACGGCCGCCGTATCCTAACCGTAGAGCAAATATGACCTAGGCATAAGTACCTCTATTTAAATACATCATACCATGCATATTGAAATGCTTTTTTTGATTCATTTGAACTATAGCAGAAATCGAGACGAGATGATCAGACTTGGTGAATGATAAAGTTACTGAGATGCAGATTCATCTGATATTAGCTGTGATTTAAAAGGTGTTTATGTAAAAAAAAAAAATTGGATCGCATCGTGGATTTCACTTTAGTGTGCACTGATAAATTGTCTTGGCACAGATCCAGACGCTGAGTATTTGGAGTATTTCCATGATGACTCCACGAAGACTCCACTCCATTCTCTCGCTACCACGCCTCCAGTCACTTACCTTGAGGGATATCAGACGAGTTGACATGGACGATGGAGAGACACTGGTTTGTATCTTTACTATTTCAAGATTGAAGTCAAATCCTCTTTTTGCTCCAAGCTCAAAAGGAAGGGGCTCAGAAAACCAAACAGTTTAAACATGAATGATAAATCAATTGGCGAAAGGTTAATGTATTTTGTTTTTAAATCAAGTTAAAACGACATACTATATACGGGCTGTTTAGTAAATCTATGGATGTTTTTTGTGTATATATCAAACATATATATATATACATGCACGGTTATAGTTTGTTTGACTTGGGATGAAGTTTAACCAAGCAATTTTTTTCAAAGCTCGTTAAATATCGATTGATAAATGATTGCCATTCGCTATTCCCATTAAGAATTGTGTTGCTTATCACAGTAATGTGAATTATTTTTTGTTTTGTTAAGTTTAGCTGAACGAATATCACAATAAAAAACATGATCATCACAAAGAAGACGAATTTCACACAAAAAAATATGATAATAAATACTAAAATCCCGTCATCTTCTACTGAAAAAGGAGGTTTAACCTTCATTAATAACTTGGCTGTGGTCATGTTGGTAGAAACAGACAAATAAAAAAACCTTTTTTTTTTTTTTTTTTTTTTTTTTTGATAATAAGAAAACCCGTACATCCAATGCGATCATAATGTCTTATACCATACAGGGGGGAATCCTCTTAATTTGTTTCCAAACTACCGAAAATATCCTTACCAAGGTCTAATGACAGACAAACCTCTATTAAAATGGAGGGCAATACACGTTTAGGTCTAATGGAACATAAGCTGCCGAATCATTAAAATGGAAAACAGAGAGGTATTATTTTAGTATTTTGGAAAAATGAATCAGTTATAGTTCTTCCGGAACGGCATTGCATGTGACTGTAATGCCAATAAAAGATCCTCTATAAATTATAATCATTACTAATCTTGGCTCCGTAAGTTCAAAACTTATGTATTCTTCGTCCATTTTCAACAAACCTACCCGGCTGTTCATTTCTTTGTAGGCAACGTACATTGAAATGATGAAAACCCTTCAGGTTTTTATCATTTTGTGAAATATTTACCAAGCATGATATGAACAGTAAAAATATTATATTGAAACAGTAATGTGTCTGGATATTCAATATCATAATTTACATTAGTGTTGGTTTCCATACATAGAATAAATAGTGAACCATTTTTGTGGGCATCGCTGTTGTTTCTTGTAGACTCGTCAAATAACCTCAGTAGTTGAACTATGTGTGGATGGTATGAATGTGACCAGTCTGTGGAATCTTGGACTTAACGCATCATGTCCCCGAGTGGAAAAACTCGAACTGAACTGGTGGTACGAGGAGAATGTCTCATCAGACATCGTCACAATGGCCTGTTCTCCATTTCATCATCTAACCCACCTTTGCATCCACGGATGGATCGCAGGAATGATACTGAATGATCCCGTGTCATTTTGCAAGGTGGTGATAGCATCATGTCCTCGACTCACCAAGCTGTCCATTACCGGCATTGGCCTGTACAACGAGAAGGCAGCTGAGATAATCCAACTCATGAAGACTCATCCACACCTGACAAGCATAGAGTGAGTCTTATTTGATTTGCCAGCGTAATGAATGCCACAGTATAATCAATAACTTACTTGTATATATTGTGGAATACATTTCGGTTTACCTTTGTGGGTTTCTTCTATTCATTTGCTACCTCTCTCTCTATCTCTTTGTCCCTCTCATTTAATATTTTTTCTTTCTTTTAATTTAGTTATCTTTTTATTCCTTTCTCCCACTCTCTTTATCATCGCATCTTTCGCTATCATACAACAACTTTCTGTAAAAGAGATGGTTTAAAGTTTTTTTTTACAAACCTGTACGCATAAAACTGTTGCCATATGCTTACATGCTTACATGGTGCGGTCTCCTGCACTTTTCCAAAAGAATAGTTCGGATAATACTTTAAATTTATGATAATATGTTATGGAAATATTAAGTTTCGTTTCGTTATTATTGATACAAACGGAATACCTAGTGATTGTGTTTATAATCTCATAAGAGGAAATTTAGCATTGATTTAATACAGTTGGTTCATGATATCAAAAGGAAAATTTGGCAAAACGTTCTGTCCAACAAGCAACCTATCGTCATTGTCACTGAATTAGATTTTACACGGGGTCAGGGGTAGCTGGTTTGGAATGAATCTCAGATGGTTAAAAAAGTACATTTACGAGTGGGTTGTCTATTTATATCAATATTATTTTCTTATTATAAATGTAAATCAATACTTTATCTTATTCACCATGATGTATCCTACATACACAATATTTGTGATACCATGGTTATTTGCAGTCATGTAATATAAATAAAAAGCAATATCATGCAAGGTTGGATGTGTAACTGTCATCTATTTTCACATAGCATACATCTCTGGTGGCTTTTAAGAGAGTATTGTATGTCAGGTTAGTTCAGGAGATAATGTTTTGTGCCCCGAAATTTACTGTTTTATTATTATAGGTTGAAAACGTGTTGTACCAACGCGGATCTGGATCCACTGATTTCTGAGGTGAACAGTGAAGGCAAGCTGACTGTCACCTCGAAGCATGGTGGGGGTAAGATTACAGGTCCATCCAGGCGCGGATCCTGGATTTCTTAGGGGAGGGGGCCCAACTTTCTTTCTTTTTTTCGCTCCCGAGAATCTGAAAATCGCGCCGGCCCTCGAGAATTTGAAAATTTCCACCCCCCCCCCCCCTTGAGCGTCAGGGCCCCCCTCCTGGATCCGCCACTGAGTCCATCCTTCGATTGATTCTTCTCCCTCTTCCTGGCATCCCATCGATTCAAAGAAGGCTATTTTTTGTTATCCATATTTAGTTTCGCCCATTTAATCGTAACCCAAGAATCATCAGTAAACACATAATTGTATCTGTCTTGTATGTGTTTATTCTGGCCTCATTAAAATGTTCACGATTACAAATAGATTTGTTCTTGATTTGTGTAATGTTTATCGGAAACTGAAATGTAACAAACATAGAACGGATTGGTAATTGAAAATAAAGATGTTAATGATAGTGATATTGACAATGCATTGTAATATCATAACAAGGTCATAAGGAATCTAATCCGTAAAGATTTGTTGATATATCCCTCTTCCCTGTGATACGTGTATTATGTAAGAAATCAATTGAGCTTTCCGGTATCCCAGGTTTTATTTCATGAACTACGTGTACTTAATTTTGTAAAGATTTCCTTCCATTTTACCAATAATTCATCCATTATTAAAAAGATTGTTGAAAAATACCGTGTGTACAATGTATATACTTGATGTTAACAAGCTTTAATCTTATTTCTGTTCTATCTAAACAATTCTTGCTTTTTACAATTAAGTATTGAACATATTTGTTTATATAAATTTAATCATTACAGTCACGTGGTGAACATATTCATTTCTTAATAAGAATATGATATGATCAAATATCGGATAAGTAAATATGTGTCAATAATATAACATCTTTCTTATATCATCTATTTTTTAAAGAATTGTTATTTTTTATATTTTGGGGCTGTTCAGTGAAATAGAAATGTGACATCTACACACATTGGAAATTGTGTTTACATAATTTAAATTATGCATTATTCATTTCTATAATTATCTTGAAGTACATGCCATGAATGGTCAATACACCATTGAAGTGTAATTGTTACATGATCGTTAGCCCGAGAGCCTGCCTTGTCTTTCATGAACATAATACCAAGTTTGATGAAAAAACATTGTTAAAAAGTATTTTTATATTTTGCGGATTATGTGATTGAAATTGACAGGATAAAAAAAAAATGTCTACGCAAAGTACTCTTACAAATTCGTTCTATTTTAAAATATAACGCAAAACATTTGACACGAACCACACACGTCGTGCTATTATTGTTATTATTGTTATCCCCCTGTAGTATTTTGTCATTTATTTCCTAGAACGAATCCAACTAATCATGATCTTAACTTTGATACAATCTAGTCTAGTTTGTGAAGAGCATGCAACAGTTATTGATGTACATGTAGTAAGAAAGAGGAATTATTCATCTAGATCTAATATTCATGATCATTATTGATCTTGCATATAATTAAATATAATGTTATGGCAAGCATGCAAAGGTCATCCCTGTTGTAAGAGAGAGAGAAATGAGTAAGATTATCTCGTTTTAGTATTCTTGATATTCAACTAATCATGGTCGGAATCGTGGCCTCCATGTCAACGTCATTTATGTAGCAAGAGAGAGGAATGAGTAATTTTAAACTCGTTATTAAAATATTATTGTACTAAACTAATCAAGATCAGATAATGTACACATACAATCTAGACTTCTTTGAGACGTGCATACAACAGTCGTTGTAGTACGAAATAGAGTAATATAGAGAGAAGTAGTAAAACAGGGTGTACTGAGTTAAGCAGAGAGAAATGTTCGTCAATGGGATTGGGAAATTTCGTTTAACGGAACGCATCTTTCAATTTGCAGGATTATTGTCGTCTTATTTAGTATCATCAGAATGCTTGTCTATTTCCCATCACAATAAAGCAATATCAGTTATGTTAAGTTTTTTTTTAATGATCAGTAGATCTGAATACCGGTAGGACATAGACCCATGTGATATCTAATAATTTTTCAAAGGTTTATTCTTATCTACAATGACTATTTCTTTCAAGTTTTATTTCAAACATCCATCTCTCCTGTATAGAGTTTTTACCATTACATCGGGAAAGAGAAGTGGAATCTTGCAATGCGTGTACGTTGTGAGAGTTCTATTCTCTTTGTTCGAGCTGTCTTTAAAATATTGTTGTTCTTACAGGCTTTTTGATTGATTTAAGAAAATTTGGAATCATCTAAAACCTTGTGAATTCCTCTTTTTGTTATATTTTCATTGTTCATGGATTTGCAGGACTGCTGTAACACGTTATTGATATCCGGAATGTATTAAATATGTAAATATATATGTACATGTATAATGTTCTCAGCCAAGGAATCACATTGCATTTAGTCACGTCTTTCTACAAACGTTTTTATATCTAAATTTATTAGGCAAATATATATTAGAGTGTATATTTTTGTATGTGATTAAAGTGTAAACAAAAAATACATGCGACTATAGTTTAACAGTATAGGACAAGTGAAATATGGAATTTGCAGCAAGAACAAACAATGCGTGTAACTATCTCATCAGTAACTGTAGAGACAACACTTCCATGCAGTTATCTAATGCATTTATCTAATCAGGAAGTCTTTCAGAATATTAAAGGAATGTAATTTGATTAAAATTATCGTTTCATCATGTGATAAGCAACTTATTTGGTTATCTTTGTTATGTCGTACACCTAATACATCCGTGGTTATATGGATTCTATGTTTGTTGAGATGGGATGTTTTGTTATATTTAGTAAAATATTGTGTGTGTGTGTGTGTGCAGCTACATGTATACTGTGTGAGTCAACAAAAGTTTACACCTAGAATGTTGCTAATTATTTTAAAAATCATCTATAAACAGTAAATTATTATACATCTTATGAAAGAGCGATTTATCCCAAATCATTTGGGACCCTTTGATCTTTGACCCCATGACCCTAAAATCTAATCAGTTCATTGGCTCTGCTAGATACATACTTGTCCTGAGTTTGAAAGTGATCCATCCGCCGGTTCTATCGACAATGCATTCACAAGCTATTTTTGCATACATAATAAACCATGTGACCTTTGACCTCATGACCCCAAATTTTTTTTTTTGCATACAAAATGAGCCCTGTGACCTTTGACCTCAAAATATAATCAGGTCATTGGCTCTGCAAGATATATACATGACTTAAGTTTGGCGGGAACCAATCACTCGGTTCTTGAGATAACAGATCACGAGAACAGGACGTACAGACGGACGGAAGTATTTGTAGATGTCATCTCAAGAAAATCAGAGTTTGAGGCAACAGATACATCAGAAAGAATGATCTTTTGATAAATCAAATCAGTTTTTAATTTCCACTTAGATTGTGACATTTCAAAAATTACGGGATGCACAATACTCATAAAACTTCAATTCATGCCAAGCATTTTGGATTACAGACATAACTAAAGATACCTAAATCAATTCTATCTCAAATAAATAAAAATTTGGTCACCTACATTCACATTCCATTAATCATATTATTGATATGTTGGTATAAACAAATACATGCAAAGTTATACAAAACATAATTATACATACGGAAATACAAAAAACATGAAACAGTTCTATAAAATGTACATATATTCTCCTTTAACTTTTTACATCATTAATATCTAAAATTATTTAGAATAACAGGATTTCTATTACATGAGCTTATAGGTTTTTATATACAAATATTTCTTTCTGGAGATTACTTTCATACTAGACTCTTTTTCCCTTCTCTTTGTAGACCCTCCCTATCAAATACTTTTAAAAATAAATATTTCTATTATCATATACATGTACATGTACAACATAACTGCACTAAAGAGGAAAGAAAGAAGTTGGGGTATGGCATATTGAAAATTAGGTTTCATTCAAACAATGCAACCATTTATAGTCTTATTAACCTTTAATGAATCTCCATGATTTAAAAAATGGGAAACAAGTCGCTGTAACTGTTGGCTCACAATACATCAGATATATTGAGCTATAAATGTAATACTGAATATCTTAGAAAATATAAAATGAGGAAAGAAAGGACACCATCACAATATTCCAAGTGTAACATACAAACATTTGCATCGATTTTAAAGTCCTTTTAAAGGTCCTACACATGTAGGAAAACAGGATAAAAAAGAATTGATTCCAGATTGAAATCAATGTTGGAGTTGACATAATATAACTTTAATAGCACTTTTGATAGTACCTAAGTTTAAAGGTAAAGACCAGTTTTGGAAACGCTCCCCTCTCAAAAAATGAAATGGAAGCTCTCATTACCGATCATGTGAAAGAATATGTTTTGACTAATACGTGATGATACAAATTTTGCTGGGAAACCGCCTACTAATTGATATATTTGGTAAATTATCATATCTATCCGGGCTGAATAGATATCGCGTAGTATTTCTGTGTACAGTGCTTGTAACTTTAACAAGACTGGGCCAAATTTCTTATCATTTTGAAGATTCCAGAACCTTGCAGTACAAACCAATACTATATGCTAGATGATCAACCTTTTCTGATCGATTCCACAACGTTTCTTTCACAATGCAATCACATGACCAGAACTGGTCTATACCTGTAAGAATGAATGTGATGATTTGAGCATGCAGTATCAGCTGTATTACAATGCTTGAAAGACCATCACCATCAGGCCCTCTTTCACAAAACTTTTTATCAGCAACACATGTCACATTTCTATAATCGCTTTTCCTAAGGCCAATCAAATGTAATGGTTTCAGTAGCTTATAACAATTATTGTGACTTGTTACTGATAATAACTTTTATGAAACAGGGCCGTGAGATACCACAGGAAAGTGTGGATATATACTCTGTTCCGTGTGAGCCAAACATGCACTTCACAATGAGTTTAGAATGCATAATTTTGAAGAAAAAAAAATTAGGGGAGGGGGAAGAAGATATATTAGGCAATACGATGGGCAAGTAATGCTTTACACAATCAAAACGTGGCTCATAGTCTTCAAAAATCATACAAATACTTGCTAAAGATATGGAATGAAAGAGACTCAAGGTTATACTGGACAAAAGCCAAGATAATGCAACATGTATCGTTTGGGACTACTTCAGCCCCCCTCCCCCCTCCCCCTCCCCCCAAACATAATAATAATGAAAAGGCTATTATGTTATCCAAGTGAGGACCCTGGCAGTGTAAAGTACACTTAAATATTGTCTAAAACCATCGATGAACATCATCCCTTCATTTCATAGTCTTCCACGATATATCATGATCAATTGCAAGAGCGAATTCAAAAGAAGCATAACACTGGCAGGATTTGACCGAGTAAGAACAAGGTAATTAGGGTAACATTGATTTGAGTCTCAAGATGGCTTCTTAAAGAACCAACAAAAAAAAGAGATGAATTACACAATTGTATGCCAGCATAGTTCATATCCTTGATAGCACTTGACTTCCCTCAACAGTTCATAGTCTCTGTTGACCCTTTCTTTAGAGTCTCTCCCACCTCCTGAACGTTTGGACGATTGGCACGGGTGTGTGGTCTTCGAGCACTTCTCTGTTGCATGAAGCCATTAGTTCCTGCTCCATCAAGGGTCAGGCTACCTGATGCACCGTTCACATGGCACCCAGGGAGAGCACGTCGAAGCACATGTCACAGATCCTGACCGGACGGGTGAGATCGTACTTGACGATGGGAACCATCTTGGAAGAACACTTACTGCATAGGATCCTACCGCAGTGACGACTGCAAGATAGAACAGAGAATAGACAGAGAATTGCAAAAGTTTCTTGTAACTGATTCATGAGCAAAGAAAGATCAGAGAATAAACTAGTCATCCTGACACGTGTATGTACCAGTACAGGGTCTCAATATGCAAGTGTGAGATGTGCTTCTCAAAGTATGCGTTTCCCAGCATTTGCCATTATTTGTTTCCCTTTTGTTTGATATCTCATTTGTTTGGAGTCAGGAGGACATCAGATCGTAGCATTTTGCACAGAGTTCACACCCTTCTCTCTCCAAACAGAACATTTTCTTCAATGACATTGATTTTGTTTTGTTGTTCTCGAAAAAAGAACATGTCGCAGGGATACTAGTTGGTTTCATCTAATGAGCCTGAAAAGAGACTGTGGCATGTTGGAGCCCTTAGTGTGCTCTAAAATATGAAGGCAGAACAAATTATGAAAGGGGAGGTGTCAGGGTCTGAAATCAGGCTATGGCCTGCAAAACAGGCATCCCTGTTGTAGACATAAATTAACCTTGAACTTTGAACTTTGAACTTACCAGTGGTGTTTCCTAGTCTTAATGCTGAATTTGACCTGGCAATCTTGACAGAGCTCGCTCTCCGACCAGGCTGGTTCCTTTGATAACATATCTGCAATCAGACATAGAAAGCAAATAATGCAATCAAGCTAGTTTCTTTGCAAACATTTTGATTAGGATCAGTCAGCGAGCTTCTTTCTTCTTAACTTAACTAACTTAACTTTAACTTAACTTAACCCTAAAAAGGCGGGGGGGGGGCATAATGGCCCCCCCTCCGTCAAATTTTTGCTGAGTTTTTTCCCTCATGTCTCCCACACATTTTGATACCAAATTTGTTGTGGGCGGACCTATGGTTCGGGTGTTAGGTGACAAAATTTCATCACATGTCAATCAAAATATGTAATTCCCACAAAAGTGCATGTGTAAGTATATTGCAGTTACCGGTAAATGATCTTTATCAAAATCCATATCATGAGTGATTTATTTCATGTTATGCAGTCATACATTCATGATTGAAATTTAAAAAAAAAAAAAAAATTCCCCTCAACCAAAAAGAAGTTTTTTTTTTTTCCTCAACCCCCCCCCAAAAAAGGATTCAGGAACAAAAAATGGCACCTAACAACATTCCCTGCTTTTGACTAAGAAAATTGGGGGAAAATGTGGAAAAATCAGGAAAATAGAGTTAAAATTAGGAACAAAAAGTTGGTGAAAAAAATATAAAAATTGGGAAACCGAATTAAATCAGGTAACTATCAGGCCTGTGTGCTACAAAAAAAAAGAAGATAATTATATATTATTGTTATCATCATGAAATGTGACAATAACCTTACCCAGAAGCCTGAAGAGCAGTTGCCTGGTGGCCACCTGGGCATTGAAGATGGACACGCCCTGCTTGTTCATGATCCCCAGGCTGGCCCCGGCCCGGACGATGGCCCTACAGATGGCCCCGTTGCCCTTCTGGTAGGCCAGCAGCAGCACTGTGTTGCCCTCGGCGTCCTGCTTGTCCAGCGGGTACTGGGGCATGCACTCCCGGAAGAGGTCAAAGATGGCCGCCGCGTTGTCCCGGCCGTACTGCCCCAGGAGGTGCATGGGTGTCTGGCCCCTGTGGAGAGATGGGATTTATTTATTATTTCTTGAGCAGCTCTGGTAAGCATACAAATCTAAGCCTACAGACAGAAATTCAACTGAATTGTATTGTATCAGTAATATTATATTTTATTTGTTTGCTTTTAAGCTATTGAACATGTTGAATACTTATACCGAGTTAGACAGTACTACCTGTGCACTTAGAAAAATGGCTGTATTAAGCGCCCTATAAACGTAATTATTAAATGAATATTAAGTTATTCACAAAACTTTTAACCAAATTTACAATTTCAGTCATAAGTGATATTTCAGCATTTAAGCTCGACCAGAACTCCATTTTATCATTAACAGAAAATCTGAAGAAGAAAAAGGATTTTGTATTATTTTACGCAATCCAGTTTTTTCTGAATAATTTATGTGATTGATGCTCCTATTTACTCACCTTGTGTTAAATGCCTCAGCATCGATGCTTGATTCAGTCAGGAGTACCCGAGCACTGTTCAGGTTTCCATATTGCACTGCTATGTGAAGAGCTGTATACATACAATAACAAAGAGTGTCAATTGGAAGACAATTGAGTTTGAAGCATACCTTGTTTCACAAAGACTAAGATCGACTTAAAGTTGGACTTAACTATGGCAGGCCATTCGTGCCACAGGTTGCTCTCACTATTGGTCTCTCAATTATGATCTTTAGATAATAATTTTTCCGTCAATAATGAACTATCCAAAAACGTAAATTGATTTGTGACCATGATTTGTATGTCCCTTGAGAATTCAATGCCATGAATGGTTAGAGGAGCTAGTGGCATGAATGGCCTGTCATAGTTAAGTCCAACTTAAAGTCGCTCTTAGTCCTTGTGAAGCACCCCCCAGGTATGTTTAGATCTCAAATGAGGGTCACATGAAGTGATCAGTCCAAGGTTGTAATTAAGACTAATATATATATATCTATATATATATCTTAGTCTTTGTGAAACACCCCCTGAAATACAATTGCAAACCCTAACCAGAACCCCAACCCTATATCTTTGAAAAGAATTATCACCAGGGCATATGTATCAGCATGAACAGTACACCTCCATGCAACCTTCCAAGCATTCTCTCCTACATCTTTCTCCTTAAGTATGATGGAGAGTTATTTGTGACTAGTCTGAAAGTACATCAGAATAATATTGAACAACAATTTGCTACATGCAATACAAATTATCTTTTGAGCATCAATTTGAATCATTTCAATAAATCTATAAAGAACAGGATTTCATTAATCAACATTCTTACATTAACAAAGGTCAATGATGTTCCATAACTACTGTAGGAAATCTTCATAAAATATTTTCCTCAAACAATTCGAGGGTTTAAATTTGTAAGGGATCAATGTTAAATATTTGCTTTTATCTTTTCTTTCAACTTCCCAAACACAGAACAGAGAAAAGCGTAATGCATGTTATCTTCCTTATTAAACATAGTGGCCCGAATTCACAAATGAGGTTTGTCATCAAATTTATGTGCATCATATGGCGCACATAAACCTAGGTTTGTCAACAAACCTCCTTTGTGAATTAGAGCCTTTGGGTCTGAAAAGGGAAACTTCCTATATCTATTTATATCTATGTATGTTTATTATTATTTCCATTGCCACAATGACTTCTATCATCTCCTAAATACGTGTGCAAAATGCTTAGAGACATTGTAGAAATATCAGGCACTATGTAAACCCAGTTTTTTCCTGGAATGCTGGAGCGCTGTAATGGCAGCTAGGCTAAAGCCGGAGTAATAATAAATGCGCCTTGGAATAGAATTTCTAGATAGATGGCGCTATAGGAATGCCTATCATTATCATTATTATCATTCTTTCAAATACTAACCACTGTTGTTATTGTCATCTTTGGCATCAACGTTAATGCCATTCTCGATGAGGATACTGCAGATGGTAGAATGGTCTTTAGTCGCGGCCATGTGCAGACCGTTCTGCTTGTGATTGTTGAGCGCCATCACACTTGCACCTGCCAATAACTACCAAAGGATATCAGACAATATAAGAAGAATAATAAGAAATTAAAGGCATTGTTTAACAATGTTTTCAGTTTTACAAATCTGAGATGCATGGCCCTGTGTTATCAGTGTCTGTGATATGGTGTAATATTGAAGCCCTACAAAATTGTGCTTCAAAATGATCATGAAGTGCCTCAAAAAGTAAAAATCTTTGAGTGACCTGTTTAACCATACTCATTGTCCCCAATAGACTGCAGTGTTATGAAAACCATTAGGAAAACAATTTTTATTTCCAATCATTAATGTCTTGATAATCAGACAGGCGATCGGCTAGTAAAAGTCATGGAATTCCTGACAGACCTACATGTAATGGTTTATAATTATGATTGCAGTATGAGCTAAATCCAGGATTTTGTTTCAGAATCTGAGGCAATGTTACCGAGTCACTTTTAAGGATATGGTTGCTATTCGTTTTTAAAGGGATAGTTGAGTTCTGTTGCAGAGGGCGCTACACAAAATATTTTTTGTGAGACAATGAAAAACTGACTGTCAAATTTGAAAGAACATAATATGTGAAGTTGTGGCATTTGTTGTCCTGAAAAAATCTTTTTGCAATATATACATGTCATTTTCCCCAGTTGACTGTAGTGTTATGAAAACTGTTGGGAAAATGGTTTATGAAATTTCGAATTCCGATCATAAATATCTTGATAATCGGACAAGCGATTGGCTTGTAAGAGTCATGGGATTCCTGACTGACCTAAAGGTTTATAATTATGATTGCAGCATGAACTAAATCCAAGGTTTTGTTTAGAATCTGAGACAATCCCTTTAAGAGGGGAAAAAAAATGGGGAAAAAAATAATCAAAGAAACATCTCAAGAAGCCATATGGGGAAACATTGCCTTCACTTATGGTATCATACAAGTAGTAGTAGTAGTAGTAGTAGACTTTAATGGATAACTTTTTTAGCACAGGGCTAATCTTCCACAAGGTCCATCTGGTTATACTGGGGTGTGCAGGTGGACCACTACATTGAGGTTTCCCCCTATTCTTATACAAATATTGCAGTGGATTCTTAACGTGCAAAGGTGGTGACTCTCCTCTACACGGGGCCTCCATCCAACGTCCTACCCGAGGGACGGAGTGTGAAGTTGTGACACCAAGTGGTTTACTTTTTGTCCTTGTTTCAAAGATAATAATCCCAACATTCTTCCAAGTAATTGTGCTTTCTAATGTCGTTTAAAATTCCAAACACTTTTTTTTTTACTTACCAGGTTCCTGACGATGATTTCCGAACCAGCCTGGACCGCTAAGTGAAGTGGGGTGAGTTGAGACGAGTCTTGAATGCGAGAAGTGACATTGGCCCGTACGCTGATCAGGAACAACACGCTTTCAATGTCCGACTTCTCAACGGCAACATGGAGGAAGTTTCTGCCCTTGTTGTCCAGCTGTTAGGGGGCAAAAGTCCATGCAGTTTTAGTTCAGAGATTTCAAATGCCCACTTTTTTTTTCCCCATCTTTCTCCCCCCCCCCCCCCCCCTCTTCTCTCTCTCTTGTTGAACGAAGCCCATTCTTTGTGTTTGCTCTTCAACTCTAGTTTAACCTGTTTTTATACCTCCTCTTAATATCAATAGATAAAGAAGGGGAGAGAGACAGAGGATGGTTGAGACAAGAAGAAGAGGAGAGAGGGAGTTTCATCATGGCGTGAAAGTCAGTAACCCCTCATAAGAGAGAAAATGCTGACTTTAATAAATGATGATCAAGGACTTTTAGTTCAAAGACATCAACAGTAAATTCCTTTTAAAAGCTGATTGTTTAATAACACAAATGTGCAAGAACATGAGTCTACTCGATATCATAATAATTCACCCTACATTGCATTTTTTATTACCAGCTATCCTGGCTTTTTACTTTAAAGAAAAAATAAATGAGAAAGAGTTGATAGCTTTTATTTCTTTCAAAGAGGTTCACATAATTATGAAGTGTAAAACACACTCTGCAAAAAAAATCTTATCTTCTTTATGTGTCCTCTTACTTCTGCCATATCTTTGGTAAATGGCACAGTCAAGATGAATTAGAAAAAAACATCTCAATCCCTTCAATTCCGACTCATCAGCATTCAATAGTCTGTCATAAAACTAAAACGTTCATGGACTGTTGATAACTTGAAATGCATCATACCTGTTCGGCTGCTCTCGGTTCTCTGTCGAGTATTGCCTGGGCAGCTTTGTTGTTCTTGAAGGTAAGGGCAGCAGCGAAGGGCGTCAGACCGCCCTTGTCTCGTAACGTCAGATCCAGGACTGGATGGGACATGATGAGACTGATGATTGTCGGATGTTGGTTGCTGATGGCGATGTGAAGAGGCGTTCGACCCTCAGCATCCTGGGTATGATCAAGAAAAAAGTAAAGCGGAACATCAGTTTGGGGCTCAAAATTACCTTCACATCACAGTCACAATGTATGTTCACATCACAGTCACAATGTTATTTCTATGTTGAAGCAAGATTTTTCATGTAAATATAACAATTAACAATATACAATTATCTTACGAAGGACACAATAAAGAAATGAAATGAAAATGTTGAATAAAATTATGGCTTGGTAAAGCAGCATTCTTAGAAAGGGGACCTTGTACATCAAAAGCCTCATCAGGTCCCTTTCCCCATTAGGCCTTAAAAAAAAAAATGTTTTAATGCCCTTTAGGTGCCAGAACCTGGGTCAGTCGGTCAGATTCTCCCCCCCCCCCTTAAAACAGCGACCGTCGCCCCAAAAAACTCAAAACCAGGAACCTCGCCCAAATCTCGCTGGTTTCTAGCTGGTGCAGTGCATGGTATATACACATACACGAGGCCGGGGTTTACTTGTTTACGCTAGCAGGATTTTGAAAACTAGGGCAGAAGACGAGTACAAATTTGGAAATAATATGATTTTATGCATTTATTTCACATTAAAAAAAAAAAAAAAAAATTGTTCATTAAACATTTTTTTCTAAAAACGGTAAAAAAAAATTAAAATTAAAAAGCTGACCGTAGATTATAAGATTTTGGGGTTGGTCGCAAAGGGCTACACAACATATTTTTACACCTTAGGTCCTGGTCTTGTAAGACCGTTCACATTATACTAACCTTAGCATTGATATCAGCCTGATGTTCAATAAGGCACTGGACCACTTGTTCCAGGCCCCATTCACAGGCATGGTGAAGGGGACCTTGACCATCAAACGCCTCATCTGGACCCTCCCCATTAGGTCCAGGCCTTCTGGTACTGTTCACATCGCACATGCTGTTCCAAAAGAAGAGACACAAAGATATTACTATTAGGATTCAAGAAAACATGTGCTACAGCCAAAATTTAAAAACTAGATAAAACTTTAAAGCCCACTGCACTACTTATAGCTACTTGCGCCCTCTATATAACAAACAATGCATAATCAGTGACCATCGGTCCCCCATGATCCTCTTTTTTTAAATGTTAATTTAGAGCTGAGTTGATGAGATAACCACCTGTCCAGTGACCTTGCAGTGCGGTTGAATCTCTCCTATACACTAGTACTGAAGGCCTTTAAGTTGATCAGCATTTCCATAATAATTGAAAAACTGTAAAACAGTATTTAATATCAGGTGGAAATAAACCAACAAAAACAAGACAGAAAAGAACAAATGAGTAACCAATATATACATTTAGCCAAAATATTTTGCAACCGCCTGTCTCGAAAGGCCACCTGTCTTTAGAAAGATAAGTGTTTCTAGTTGAAACTTCTATCACAGGAATCAGTCTCTAAAGACAACCTGCACATACCCCCAAATCACTTTTCTTGTCTCCCTTGAGGGATTATTCTGTACAGGTATCACTGCATCAGTTTGCAACCTACCTCCTAATAAGAAAACATGCCACTGTCTGGTTGTTATCGTCAATGGCTCTATGGAGTAATGTCTGCTGCATGCCTCCTTCACCGGTACCCCAAGCCGTTGTATCACAACCATGTCGCACCTAGATGAAAATTATGAAAGAATACAGGCTGAATGAGGCTTTTAAAGAGAAAGGAAGTAGATCTCATCTATCCTTTAGCAATTATCAACACTCATTGATGTCCTCATTGATGGTTCTATCAAGAAAAGTTTGCTGATAATGTAATTAACATACACACTACGCCTTACTGAACCCCCCCCCCCCCCAACAAAAAAAAAAACAACAACAACAAACAAACAAACACACAACAACAACACCCCAGTACATATAGGTTAAAAAAAATGAGTAAAAATTAATATATTTCAGTATGTTGTTTGTAATAAATTTCTATTCTCCTTTATACTCTTCAAATAAGAATGGTGCAAAGTCCCTGGTGCTTAGCATCACAGACTAAAGACAATTCAAAATTTACCAAGTGTGTCAATTTCATGTAATGCACTTAAAGCGGGAATGTGTTCCTGAAACAATATACAATCACTGGATTATCATTGACAAGGATGTCATACCTGCCAACATTTGAAAATAAGAATTGGGAATTTTTACCACGGTATGCCTTCGAAAATAAGAAATCGCACTTGCAGCGGCAGTGTAACTGGCAATACGCAGTAAATCTGTACCAAAAAGCGAATACAAATTCGCTGCTCGATCATACAGCCATTCAACGCACACAATACGTGAACTCTCAAATTGCGGCACATGATAAAACAAGCTTAATTTGGCTTTAGAAAAAAAAGAAAAAGGAAATTATTTGTAAGGGTTGGCAGGTATGGGATATGTACAAGGTTGCATCACAGATTCACACCCGTCAAAATATTAAAAGCTGAAAGTAATATGCCTTCCTGCAAGCATATTTTAAGTTATTTCTTACCAGCATTATATCTATAGAATTCCAACATTAAGGAGGATCCATGACAATTAGTCGATTTTGTACCAATATAGGAGAGTGTTTCACAAAGACTAAGATCAACTTTAAGTTGGACTTAACTATGGCAGGCTATTAATGTCACTAGTTCCTCTGACCATTCCTGGCATCGGTTTCTCAAGGGACGTACAAACCATGGTCACAAATCTACAGAATTTACATTTTTTGATAATTCATTATTGAAGGAAAAAAATATCATCTAAAAATCATAATTGAGAGTCCTGCCATAGTTGAGTCCAACTTAAAGTCGTTCTTAGTCCTTGTGAAACACCCCCTAGAAACGATAAGAAGATGAAGGCAGAACCACTCACCAACGTTGAGGCAATGTCTTCCTGCCCACTCTCTAGGGCTACCCATAGGGGTGGGTTCCCATTCTCGTCAGGGGTGTTCATGTTCGCCCCCCTCACGCACAGGGCGTCTACCACCACAGGTAGATGCCTCTTGATCGCTAACTGAAGGGGGTTCTCTCCATCTTTAGTTCTATAAGGGTAGAGGGTAAAAATTAGTTAGTTCATTGATTTGAAAGTAATCATCTGAGGGATGAACATTTTGTGTGCCTCACAGCTGGATAAATATGAATACAGATGGTTCTCAATGATCGGAGCTCAGGTCCTCCTTCCCTTGAGAGATCACAGAAGTTTTTACTCAGATTTTGCAGCACCTTTCTACTCCTCTTGCCTTTGTATTGGAGTTCAATTATGTCATAAACTGATTTTCAAACAATGAATTGATACAAACTTTGTGAAGATACATGCTAAACATTTTTTTACTTTTAAAGAAAGCAGTTAAATGCAATTTTGATGGTGGAACATGCTGATTATTACCCAAGTAAACGTATAACCCATAAAATGCAGGGGATTGTTTCACAAAACTGTACATAAGTACAAGTTCAGCGACATCTCATTGAAACGCATGTTACATTTAATACATGCACTTCAATGGGTTGTCAGCGAACTTGCACTTAAGATCATGATTTTGTGAAACGATGCCAAGATTATTCCTCAACAACAGGTGCACACACTTAACACTGAGAAGATCAAACGACACTCACTTGATGTTGATATCTGCCTGGTGCTCCAGGAGAAAGAGAGCACTGGACGTATCCTGCTTCTGAATGGCAAGGTGGAGCAGGGTCAGACCATCTCCCGTCGTGTAGTTGATGTTGGCCCCGGCGTGGAGGAGCTGGGCCGCGAAGCTGTGCAGTCCGGTCCACAGGGCCAGGCCCAGGACGGTCTGGTCGTTGGAGTCGTGGAGGTTGAAGTCTGGGATGATCTGGATACCGTCTCTCGACTGAAGGGCTTGGGCTATATATCAAAGTAATGGAAGAGATTATTCAATGAATGGTTTCGATCATTGCCTACTATTTGGTACTGGGTGGTTCCTCTATCAAACCTTGGTAAATGAGAAAGATTTGTAGTCAAAGGGTTCAGTGCGGGGCATATTGCTCAATAAAAATAAATAGTGCCAAGAGGAGTACAGTTTTGCATTATGTGCACAGTTTTTTTCAGTTGAAAAAAGCTGAGAACTGTCCGATTATTTGAGTCCCAGAGGTCAGGAAGTCTGGGATGATCTGGATCCCATTTCTAGACTGTAGAACTTGTTCTTTTCACGGGAATAAACAAAAAGATGTATGCCACTGAAGACTGCATAATCATTAAAATTAGTGCTGTAACATCACGGATATCTCCAATTCCGTTTAACCGCCAGTCAAAACCGGACGGTTTTCGGTTAAACGATTTATTTATAAAAAAATAAAAAAATAAAAAAAAACGATTTCTTCACCGACTCTGTCGGCAGCAAGCCAGGTCCGTGTGAAAAAGCGGGAAGGAATTTCATTTGTGCTTGTGAACTTGTCATAAATAATAGTAACAATGTCGATTTTAGAGGAATGTGTAAGATCATTAATGTAAAGTAAAAACAGTAGAGGACCTAGGATAGAACCTTGTGGTAGGCCATGTGTTAAAGTTGGATGAATTATTATTATAAATTACATATTGAGATCTATTACAAAGATTACTTTCAAACCAAGATGACAGACAAATTGGAGTGTTGTTCTAGTTTCAGAGTGGTGAGTCAACACACAGATTACTGAGCTGGGAGACATTGCCAGGCATAGTGCCAGGTGTAGGGGCATAAATCGAAACTTTAAAAAAAAAAAATTAAAAAAAAATTAAAAAAAAAAAAAAAAAAAAAAAAAAAAAAAGGGTAAACGAAACCGTCCAATTGAAAACGGAATCCGCCATGGGCGGTCGGATACCAGACGGTTAAACGTTTGACTACAGCACTAATTAAAATACAGCAAAAAATACCCATATGAGTAAAGTATTGCATTTTTGGCAGTGTTGATTATTTCAATTAAGTGGGGTTTTGATATGAGAGAGTGAAAAGGAGTATAGAGAAAGTACAAAAGGGGACCAAAAAAAAATCAAACTCAATGTTTATATAGTTCATTTATTTAAATTTTTCAGATATTATGGGGAGATAGAGCATTTATGTCAGCAGTTTGAGGTCCAGACTCTTAAAATGAGTGAAAGTGTTTATGAAATTTGATGAGAAAGCTAAAAATTACACTCACAGACAGGTAGTTTCTCATGAATATGTTTTTATGATAAGCTTCTCACGTACCCTTTTTAGGGGAACAATTGACATGATACAGAATATCTGTGTCATTACTATTTATGAAATCTAAAAAAAAAGAATCCTTTCAGCAATAGGAGAAAGAAGGGTGGAAAAAAAAAGGGGAAAAAAAAGAACAAGAAAAAAAGGAAGGAAAAAAGAAAAATAACAAAAGAAAAAAACAAAAACAAACATAGACAAAAAAAAAAAGGAAAAAGGAAACAGAAAAAAAAAAGAAAAAAAAAACATTTTTGTTCTGTAATGTGTAGATGTGATCAGACCAACTATAGCAAGATTGGAATGAAGAGTATCTACTAGATATCTAGGAGGTCCAACAGAACTTACTTCTATGTTCCATGAAGACACCCACGACTTCGGCATGTCTGTTGGCCACTGCCATGTGGAGCGGGGTCTGTTTACAGGCCACTAAGAGACCACTATCTCCGTCCTCCACTCCTACTACTCCTCCTCCTCCTCCTCCAAAACTTCCGCCATCACCACCACCACCGAAGGAGCCATCATCCCCGAAAGGGTTGGAGCTCCCCGCTGAGGAGGAGGTGGTTGTTTCCGAAGGGGTGGAGCCAAACCCCATGGAGCCGAACTGAGAGGCGAGGTCAGCACCGGTATCTCGGGTCTGGGTGTTGGGGTTGGCACCCTTCTGAAGGAGGAGACCAGACAGCTGGGCCAGACCGAAGCTGGCAGCGGCATGGAGGGGCGTCTCTCCCTGTCGAAGGGGATGGGTAATTAATCATAGCATTTAATACAGAGATCAACTGTGTTGTGATACATTAGGTCTTGCACGACTAATCCGCCCCCCCCCCCAAAAAAAAAAAAAAAAAAAAAAAAAAAAAAAATAATAATAATAATAATAAAATAATAATAATGAAAAATAAAAAATAAAAAAAATAATAATAATAAGGGGCTGGATTTGGTAACAATGTTCCTTGAATTTCAAAAAACAGTTACAATTAGTGCTGTAACATCACGGATATCTCCAATTCCGTTTAACCGCCAGTCAAAACCGGACGGTTTTTCGGTTAAACGATTTAAAAAAAAAAAAAAAAAACGATTTTTTTTAAAAAAAAAAATTTTTTTAAAATTTTTTAAAACTTTTTTTTTTCTTCACCGACTCTGTCGGCAGCAAGCCAGGTCCGTGTGAAAAAGCGGGAAGGAATTTCATTTGTGCTTGTGAACTTGTCATAAATAATAGTAACAATGTCGATTTTAGAGGAATGTGTAAGATCATTAATGTAAAGTAAAAACAGTAGAGGACCTAGGATAGAAACTTGTGGTAGGCCATGTGTTAAAGTTGGATGAATTATTATTATAAATTACATATTGAGATCTATTACAAAGATTACTTTCAAACCAAGATGACAGACAAATTGGAGTGTTGTTCTAGTTTCAGAGTGGTGAGTCAACACACAGATTACTAAGCTGGGAGACATTGCCAGGCAAAGTGCCAGGTGGAGGGGCATAAATCGAAACTTTAAAAAAAAAAAAAAAAAAATAAAAATTATTTAAAAAAAAAATTATTAAAAAAAAAAAAGAAAAAAAAAGGGAAAACGAAACCGTCCAATTGAAAACGGAATCCGCCATGGGCGGTCGGCTACCGGGCGGTCGGCTACCGGACGGTTAAACGTTTGACTACGGCACTAGTTACAATAAGACAAAAGAAATGAAATTTACATGGCTTTTTGTGGCGTTATAAACATATTTTCATCCCCTTCCTCGAGACATAAGAGAAAATGACCTCTCCTTTTTTCAGTACTACAAAGAAAGATCATAGCTAGTTCAACTACTGGAGGATTATGGCAATAAATGGATTAGAATATCTCAAATACATCAATACAAACAATCAAGAAATGATGAATAAATAGAACATTAAAAAAAAACATCTGCAAGATATCTAACTAGAACTGCAACTTGCTTACCATAATTATCAGATAGTTGTGAATTACATATAGAGTTATTTATTTTTTTAATTAAAAAAAAAATACAAGCAACACATTTGTTTTACTGGAATTGGGATACAACTATTTAGAGAAGGCTTCAAATACAAGAAGAAAAAGGCAAAGTTAACTTCTGTTTCATATTATATATTTACCTTGAAATTGGCAAGATTTGGCGAAGCACCATGAGTAGCTAGGAAGAGTGCACCCTGCTCGTTACCTGCTCTGGCTGCTCTGTGCATCAGAGTATCACCTGCAAGCCATAGAGAGCATATATCTTTTGGCAATAAAATGTCTGAGTTTTATGTACACTGATTTCTTACCAGGGGGGTGTTTCATAAAGCTGTTCGTAAAGTTGCGCATGACTTTACGAATGAATTTATGAAAAGTCGAATGGGATGCTCAATCATTTTTAACTGCATCAACTAAAGCATTCTAATTATAACAAACATTTTAATGCAAAGTATATTTTTTGCCATGATTTAATTGACGTTATTGGAAATATAGTCACACTTTGTTAAAACATCAGGAAAACTTTGGGCATCCTATCTGGCACTTCATATTCAAGTCGTCCGTAAAGTCATGCGTAACTTTACGAACAGCTTTATGAAACACCCCCCAGAAGACATCATAATACACATGGCTAGAAAAGATCGGTAGAAGGGTAAACTCACTACCTTTTCTGTTTATATTTAAGAATAGTTTTATCTACAAGTATCTGTTTTTTTGGTATAGTTCTGTTTGAATAATTCCACAATTTGAATAGTTCTAACTACCTACTTAACATATTACATTCTTACTGGCAATACCTCTACAGATGCACGGACTTCAAGTAGATATATGTAGTGCATGTAGCTCTAGCATAACAATCAAATTTCCACACCCATAAGTAAACTTTGTTACAAAGATATTACAAAGTATGAATAAAGTTAGATTAAAACTAAAGAGTACTGCTTGCAGGTAAAGCTCTGAGTAGTGAGTACCCTTCCCCCAAGTGCAAAAAGAAACATAATGGAAAGTATTTATAGAGAGCAACATTCAACAGAAAAAGAAATGCAGTTATGAATTCAGCATTTTTTCCTTGGAATATAATATCATATACTGGTTAAAATGTAATCCTAAACCTATCAAAAGTCCTGCAATGTATATCACGAAAAATAACGACCCAACCTTACTGCTGGGTCAAAGGTCATAGGTCATACCTGTCTGTGGGTTGATGGCATCAGGACTGCACCCTCTCCTAATGAGCTTGGCAGCGAGACTGTCTTCGTTGTAACTGGTGCTAGTGGCAGTGTTATCCAGGGCCCACCACAGGGCGGAATCTCCATCGTTATTCAGCAGGTCAAAGTTGATCCTAGAAAAAAAAAAGGGAACTTTGGTAAAGGTATGTACAGTTCTAAAGGAGATCAAGGTATAAACAGATTCATAGCTTATATAAGTATGTCTTATATCGCATTGTATAATAATTAAAGAACATTACTTCAATTTCGTCCTGAACATTATTTTAAAAGATAAAACATGTACTGTAATCATATCTATCTTGTTTGTAACAAAACCCTAGTTTGTGCAAGTGAATCTCAATTGATTTGTTTTCCATTCAGTTTGATTTAATGATATCATTCAATGTTCATAGACCTTTTTTTTTAATACACAAGATTTTATACAACTACTAAGAAAAAGTATAAACATTTTTTCTTTTTCTTACTTGGGTGGGAATCATGAGTTTGAAATATGTTGCAAATGCAATCCTGGTTTTAAAAAATGAAATGAAATCATAGATAGTTTCAAGGATGACATATGGCCGATTGCAAATGAAAGCAAATATTAATCCACGGAACTAACATAAATACTTACAATTTGTGGACTAAGAGTTGATCAAATACAGCTGTATTTCCACTTCCTATTGCAATGTGAATGGGAGTGCTGAAAAAAAAATGAAATAGACAAATATAGTTGGTTTAATCAATGTCAGTATCATTTCATGAAATTACTGCTTACTCTATCTCTTTTTTCTTATTTGTCAAATCTGATATATCACTGGTTTAGTCATTATTAATTGTATTCATTAAGATAAATATCATCTGTTAAAAAAATGGCATGTATACACGATATGAAGACATTCTCATTACCATGCTCGTCAATATTATGATTGAGCATTCCACCCTTCACTTCCTGCAACACTACTTTAACAACCATAGCACAATTGGGCATCACCATTATCATCATCATCATATTTATCATCATTGTTATCACCCCCAACATCATCATCATCATCATACTATCATCATCATGATGATGATCATCACCATCATCATCCTTATCATCATCATCACCACCATCATCATCATACTATCATCACCATCATCATCACCCTCATCATTATCAACATCTTCATCATCATCATCGCCACCATCAATATCATCATCATCATCAAACTATCATCATCATCTATCTTCAACCATCATCATCATCACCATCATTATCACTATCAACATCATCACCACCATCAACATCATTATCATCGCCATCATCACAATCATCGCTATAATCATCATCTCCTCCTTTTCCTCCTCCTCCTCCTCCTCTAACCTACTTACTTTCCCTTACTATTCTGAGCATTCGGGTTGGCCCCGCCCTGCAGTATCTGCTCCGCTACCCTGACCATGCCCTCCAACTGGGCGGGGTCGGTCACGATGGGGTTGAAACCAGCCACCATGTGAAGGGGCGTCTCCCTGTCCCCCTGGGTGGCAGCGTTGACATTGGCACTGGACTTGATTAGGAAATTGGCAGAGAATTCATCCACTGGAGAAAGAGAGAGAGAGTGAGAGAGAAACGACAAAACATTTCACTATGAATCATTGTTTGTGAAAATAAGTGATACAACATGTCTATCATAAGGTATTGGCAGAGAATTTATCCACTAGTTCCTTTTGTAGTTACAGATTAGTTACTTTAATTACTCATTATTCCTAAGTTTCATTTGAGGTGTTCACACTTGTACAAGCATTGCTTTTTAGTGGACCCCTCTGTTTCCAACATGTATTTCTTAAATTTGTTTTAAATGCTTATAATTGATTTGTAATATTTTGTTGGAAACATGAATAAATTTGAAATTGAAATTGAATTGAAAACATTTCACTATGAATAATCGTTTGTGGAAAAAGGTGACACGATATGTCTTATAAGGTATTGGGATGTCTTATAAGGTATTGGGATGTCTTATAAGGTATTGGGGTGTCATTTCGTTTTTAGATTGATACATTGTTACTCTCGCTCTCTGTTCATCTTGATTAGTTTCTTTTCATGTTTATATTGTGAACATAGTACAACTTTTCAAAATGTGAGTTAACTAAAGAGATGATTGGTACTTTAAAATCAAAGAAAAGCAACAAACAAAGACATACTGAAGCTTTTCGTCTTGCACTCATCTGAATAAATCGCAAGAATGAAAAGAAAATTAAGATTTATACCTCAGAACTTATTTTTGTGATAAAATACAAATGATAAACATACAAATGAAAAATTCTCAACTTAGAAATCGACAAATCTGAGGCATACAGAGAATAATGATCTTCTTTTCATCTCTTCTCACATTCTTCTAATCCTAAAACATTACAAGAAACTTTCTCAAAACCTTCATGAACTGACCTCTTTTGATGGCTTTGTGCAGCAGACAATGACCCTGTCGATCAGCTCTGTCCACGTCCACTCTGTGCTTGACCAGTTCACTGGCTATACTCTCTTGCTTTGAGGACAGAGCCAAGTCCAGCGGAAGGTCACCCCTATCATCTACCTCGTTCAGTTTCCCTGGCAACTGCATTTATAATAATGAACAGAATAGAGGTGTCATAGTGGATTGCTTTGATCACATGACTGAAAATGCACTGTAACTCATGTCGTTCAGCAAGACATTTTACTTACATTGCTCCTCTGCACCCAGGTGTGAAATGCTCCACAGGGAGTGGAGAATGTGCACCGGGATGTGCAGAATATTAGTTAAATCGTGTGACCGGGGTGATAATAGTACTGTACGCACGCTATTTTCAGTTAATGGAAAGGCGCTTTATAAGTAACAGGTATTATTATTGATATTATAAGAACATAAATTTACTACCTAGCTTGTAGCATTCCATCAGCAGATGACTATTGCCTCAGCAAACAAAATGAATTGAGATTTGATCTCACGTACATGTAAATCCAACATACAATTAGGCATGGTCATCACAAATTATGGAAAACATAAGTTCAAAAAGACCATTTCCCTTCATCATGTTTGATCTGTTGAATACTAAGCCAAAGATCTATGCAAACTGTGTCTTAAACCCATGATCAAAAAGTTTATTTCCACCATGTCAAAAACAGTACATACTTATATTAATTTGAATAAAAAATGATAATTGCTCTCTAATTACTGGCTATACAGTTCAACATGGGTAAAGATTCCCCAGAGGATCATCTTCTCATAGAAGACAATGATTTCTCTTCTGTATGGAGAATAAGAAAACAATAAATTAACCTTTAAAGCGTTTGGCCAGGAGGGATTAGACCTCCCTGCATGGTCACTGACAGGTGGTTATCTCATCAAATCAGCTCTCAATTAACATAAGAAAAAGGGGGATCATGGGGGACCAATGGTCACCTATTAGGCATTGTTTGCACTATAGAGGGCACAGGTAGCTATAAGTAGTGCAGTGGAGCTTTAAAATACTGAAACCTGGGACCCATTACACAAAGCCTTTTTTTCAATGACAAATGACATAATCAGTGACAAATCTGCTGATGACCAATCAGAAGCAAGGATTTCAGTAGCTTATAACAAAAACTGTCATTTGTCACTGATGACAAGTTTTTGTGAAACACTCCCCAGTTCTATTCTATGACTCCTTGAGCAAAAAGCCCTGAGATTCTTACCTGGGCATCATACTCCATGAGGAAGAGAAAGACAATGTCTTCTCTCCTGTTCCTGACAGCAGTATGGAGAGGGAATGGCGCCTTGGTCTTGAACATCTTGTACAGGAGTGGGGCGGCCATGTTGCCAAAGTCCTCGCTGGTGAAATCATTCTGGAAAAGGTAACGATACAGAGTTATTACCTTCAGAAAGGCCTTAAAAACACATCTTTAGTGCAGTTTGCAGTTGTAAAACTATTTTTCTTATTACCGGTATATGTATTTATGTAATTTTGATTTTTATTCCATGTAAGCGCTTTGGGCCTTATGGGAAAAGCATGGTATAAGAAATAAGTAATAATAATAATAATAATAATAATTTACTCCATGTAATCACGATGTAGAGTAAAACAAGGCATGGTAAGATACACATACAATGTTATTGTTATGGGATTCATAAGGAGTGTGATCAACTTGATTTTTTTTAGATGCTGTGCTTTGCTCTATCTCGAGACAATGTGAAGAGGTGCATGGTAAAAGATCATTTGATTTTTGTTTGATGTTGGTTTTTAGTCATGCTTAATATGGTATGTACAACAAGGTGAAATTAAAAAAATAGTAGGTTATGACAAGAAAATTATAACCAATTTCACAAGCTTTGTATAATGTACTTAACTTTAGTTTAAGCTAATTTGTTTGTAGAGCACCATGACCACCAGTATCCATGCTATATAAATAGCCATCGTCATTGTTATTATCCTGATTCTTTTGTTCTTACATGTGTATGTCTCTCCCGCAAGGTTTCTTTTCTTAACAATAATGTAACTGATATCATGCCGGAAGTTCTCCATATTTTTCTCAACCTGAAGTCTGTAACTATGCAGACTACAAAACGTGTAAATATTTGAGGTTAAAGATTAAGTTGAGTTCTAGTCATGCGATTGCATTGTGAAAGAAATATTGTGGAATCGATAAGAAAAGGTTAATCATCTAGCATATAAGTATTGGTGTGTACTGCAAGGTTCTTACATCATAAAAATGATAGGAAATTTGGCGCCGTCTTGTTAAGTTACAAGCACTGTACACACAAAGATGTATATGGGACTACACAAACAAGTGGCATAAAAATATGTCCTGATTTGTATGATGCTACATGCCATATTTAGAATATTAAGGCATTTGAAGAGCCATGCTTTTCAGGGAACATTTTTTTATCTGATGTTCTTCAACACTTACAAAATACAATGACGCTCACAAATTATTTTTCACCTCTTCCCAGAATTCAACCTTCTCTTTAATCCCTGTGTGGTAATGACTATGAAAACAAAACTATCATCATCATCATATAGGGCTTGCATTGAATAAAAGCCCACTTCTTCTTCTTACCCAATGGCTTGAGATGAGTTCTGAGCAGTAGCCTTTGAGCTGCATGGCACCGATCTCCTCTGCTACCTGGTAGTAGCGGATGCAGTTCCGTACGTTGACAGATGACATCAGGGTCTTCTCACATCTACAAAGAAAGAAAAGTGATTTGTTCTTTGTCTTAATCTTTGTCTTGTTATTTTGTGTGTGAGCATTGAGAGGGTGGGGGAGGGGGTCGAGGGTAATGAGAAAAAAACTGAACTTTAATGGAGTAAGCAACACATCCATAGGCTTTTTTTTCCTTCTTTTTTTACTGTTAGGTGTGTAAATTTTATAATGCCAGTTTTCTAATTTACATGTCAGTTTTTTAATTCCATTATTGTTATATTTTTTGTTGTATTGTCTTTGTATCCCCAAATGTATTTATATTTTGTTTATATTGTTTGTATTCATGACTGTCACTTGCCAGTGGAGGATGAATTTCTGTATTTTTAAAATCAGACAATAAATTATCTTGAATCTTGAAATATATCCTATCTAACAACGTGTACATAGTTCAAAACATGATATTCTGAAGAAAAAAAATCTTCTTCAATGCACTTTCTTTCAAAAGCAGTTTCATTCTGTATACCTCTTTCATTTGACACCCACATTAAGACTATCAACAAGCATACTCATCAAGTACCAGTTGCAACTCGCGTAGCTTTTTTGAGATCGATACAGTGCAAATATGATATGCACAACAAAAATGTACACAAGCTGTTTACACTCTGCCAGAGCGACCTCTTCAAAATCAGTGCATCCTGTTCACACTGTGTAATTCTGCAACAGAGTACATGAGCTTGCTGGGAACTTGTCTCTTGTCTAGTCATATGTGTGAAGTGCATGCAACCACAAACTTCCTTTAATGACATGAGCAATGGCATCCTGTCCATGTTTTCTTTTCAAACGCCCTTTGTAATATATGGAGAGCTGCCTGTGACTCCAACTTTCATATGCACATTAAAAATAAAACCTGACATGTATACATTGCAAACAGATTGTTTCAGGACAACAAATGCCACAACGAATAGCAACCATATCCTTTAAGTGACTAGGTAACATTGCCTCAGATTCTGAAACACAATCCTGGATTTAGCTGATGCTGCAATCATAATTATAAACCATTAGGTCGGTCAGAAATCCCATGACTTTTACAAGCCGATCACCTGTCTGATTATCAAGATATTCATGATTGGAAATTTGTTTTCCTAACGGTTTTCATAACACTACAGTCTATTGGGGGAAAACGAGTACGGTAAAACCGGTCACTCAAAGATTTTCACTTTTTTGAGGCACTTCATGATCATTTTGAAGCGCAATTTTTTTAGGGTTTCAATATTACACCATATCATAGACACTGACAACTCGTAGGGCCATGCATATCAGATTTAACATTGTTAAACGATGCCTTTAAACCCACCTATCCTGTAGGGGCACCAGCGTGAACCTGCTAGCCGCTCTGAGGAGCTCCAGAACAAACGTGTCGTCTTGCCTCAGCGAGATCACGTCAGTGTAGACCCACTTCAGCAAGTCCATGCCCACTTCAAGCCCAATGTCTGTAAAAGAGTTGAAATTATATACATGTATATCGTTCTTATATACAGTTAACAACTAAATTATTGATACCCCTTGTAAATTTTATGTATTTTGTGTTCTTCGTAACTCAAGAATGAAAGAGGGACGGTTGAATTAGGGCCTTCAGTGAATACTCCAAGATGTAAATGCTAGTATGTAACATTCTCAAGACAAAAATTTTCATTTAATTAAAAAACTACAAAAATTGGTGAGGGTATGAATAATTTAGTTGCTAACTGTATATATTTTATATATTTTATTGTTTTACTAAAGCTTTTTCACATTTACTATGGTATCCCTTAGACTCTTTGATGTTCTCCAGAACGATTTTTCTTGCTACACTAAACAGGTACTTGATTCAACATGATATACAAGTGACAAGTTACAAGTACAATGCATTATAATTACACACAATATAAATTTACAATAATGTGCAAATGCATAAAAGCAAGGAAAAGTGATGGTGATATACATGTTAAACCAGAAAAATTTGCTTCTATTCACAAGCAGGGATGCCAGATAGAATTGATCGGAGGGCCTGAAAATCACCTAGAATTAGCTATAAACACAAAAATGCCTTAAGCATGGTCTGAAAATAACTTGCCAGGGCTTGAATTCAGGCTATTGCCTGAAAACTGGCATCCCTGCGCAAAAATAATAAATAAAGGAAGAAGTGTTATGTCTTGGTATACCTGTAAATTCAATGCTCTGTACATCAGCCAAGTTGGGCACTCCCCAGTGGTCACTTCGGGCAGCAAGGACAAACTTGTGAGCTTTGACCTCTTGACCTGCCAACCTCACGACCAGGTCACTGTTTAAAATATAGATGATGAAGAGTAGTAGGATGGAAAGTTTCAAGGATGTTATAGAATATACCCATACTAAGTGCAATCATTCTTGAATAAATACACGTATATGGGCTTGAATTGATGTACTTTTACACAAAAATAAACTTTGAGATGTTTGAATAATTGAAGTTATTACTAATCTAAATATTGTAAGACTAACTAACAGCATGAGTAAATCAAATAATATCAAGAACCCTTTAGATAAGAATATAAAACTGCATATATCAAATTTATCAAAAAGTAAGCTTTTGTGTAACTAAATACAACAAGTAGGGCACTTTTATTAGCTTAAAATACTTGAGGCAGCAGAAGAAATAAATATTGTTACCTGTACAGTTCCTTGTCAAACAAGTCAGCAACGGTTGCCAGGAGCCTCGACACAAAATTGCCCTCTTCTCCTTTCCCTCCGCCACTGTTTGCTGCCGTGGCAACATTGTACTTCTGCTCTACTTCAGCGAGGCGATTCTGCAGTTTAACGTACTCCTGCCGCAGCAGGTCTAGATGGCGCTGCAGCTTCTCCGCTTCTGCAAGAATGTTCAATAACATGATGAGAGTTCTATATTGACTGCTTGAAGAGTAATTCCAAGTGTGCAGGTTATTTACGAAACACAGTGACTGTCTAGTAACGCTTGAATTAAAGATGAGACCATTCACAATTAAGGGGCAAGACACTCCTACACAGCAAAATGAAGTATGTGACTAGTTTCCTTATGGTTACACATCATTCACATCCACAGTGGAAAAACCAGGAGTCTGTTCAAATGCTGCTAAAATATTCCATGAATTATTCCACCATCAGCAGATCTATTCAACACATATCAAGCACAGTCCCAAGTATCATTACAATTTAATGTGTCTCAAAACATCAATTGTCCCACCACAGACTAACAATATCTCTTTCTAAGTGCTTTTAAAACTGTGAAATGTGTTCCCAAAACAACTTTTCTATCAATAAAATGGCACAGTTTGGTCCCGAACAACTGTGGGAGAGGAACACTTAGATTAAGCCAATTTAGCGATGTTTTTATACAGGCTTTAATCCCACATGGAGATTGTAATTATGAATGCACTAATGGGTGACAGGTGGGATTATCACATCACAATGGGGATTATCCTCTCTGAGGGGGAACAGAAGGGGAGACACAAGTGAGATAAAGGGGAGGGGGAGAGGGTGATATGGAGGGAAAATTTGAAAGGATGAGTCGCAACAAAAATAGAGGTTCATTTATTTGGTACAGCAAATATGTTGAAGACAAAATATATGAGTTACACAAATTCATTGCATGTTTTTGTGATAAAATTGCATTTTCCATACTTTATCCATACATAGTCCTCAGGAACTCAAAACAAATTGAAAATTACTTAAAATTACTGAATTGTTCCTGAATGCACTGATTTTAGTGATTTGTGAAGTACTTACAAAATAAAATGAAATGGATCATGTAACATTATTCATTGTGTAGATTAGAATTAGAACATTTTCATAATATTATACATATTTTTGTTTTGATGTAAAATAATAGTGAAAATAGGGGGTGGGGGGACAGGCAACTAGGGAATAAATTTTATGTGCCCTAATAGAAGGCAACGGGACAGAGAGGAGAGCGATAAAAAGCACTTTGCCCAAGATGATATCAATGCAAATTTGTAACCACAGGGGATAAGCCAATGATGTCACACTGCCAATTATTGCTTTTTATAAATAGGGGGGGGGGGGGGGGGGTGAACACGTGTCACAAGTATTATGGATCCTACAACAGAAAATCAGTAATTGTATCCATTTATATATTTGTCACACCTGGAAACAATTAATGAGAACTCAGGAAGGGTTATGAATCATCCAGCGACACCAACAGTGACCTAAATTTCACGATTCACCAGTGACTAACAAAACAATTGTAGGGCAGCAATATTTTCACACGAACGTTTCACAGCCATTTCAACTCAGTGAGGCTAAGTAATCAGGGTTTTTTTTCTCCTCAGGAAATTGGGAATTATGAAATTCATACTTCAAATATTTTTTTCCTATACAACATTTTGTTGTTGTTGTTGTTGTTTTTTGTTGGGGGGGAGGGTGTCTTTTTTTTAAATGAGTTTGATTTCAAAATGGAAGAAAGATTGTAAAATATCGATTGTAGAATAATACTAGATTTTACATTTCAATTCGTTTCAAACTACCGGTAAATATGTTCATCCTACACTTGACAGACACAGAGAATGTGCTGAGCAAAACATAAAATGAGAGTTCAATAGCCACAGTGCATTGATGGCAGGCTACTAACACACTGTTTTATATTTCCATTTTGTTCTCTTGGAGATACCATGGTCCCGTTGCTTCATATTCTAGCTGGATCAGCGATTTCAGTAAATTTGGCACCATATCAAATATTTTGAGTTTTGCTTGTTCAATAAATAGAAAATTCATTTTTTTTATGTTTAAATTTTTTGGGGAATTATTTTTTGACCTAAACAATCTAGACTCCTGAGTGAAATTAAAAAAAAGCAAGTTGTACTTGTAATCTTGTATTCATGTTTTTATGAACTCAAGATCATACAGCAAATTGCGTACCTAGGTGATAACTTTTTTCTTTCTTTAATTTCTTTCCACTTTTTATTCAGATAATTTCTGAACAAATTTTTTATATGTGACACTCTATTCCCCTACATATTCCTATAACAGCGCCATGTCCCCCCCCCCCCCCCCCCCTTCCCGGCTGCTATCGACTATGATAGTTGGCCTCTGCATTTATCTTGATTATTTTTCACTTACATGTACCTCGATACTTTCAAGCTTTCAATTATGCATTTTCTATTTGTGTGTATTTAAGTTGTCATTCTTTATGTAAATCAATTATATTATATATTATTGTTCTATGAATGTTTTATATTTGATTTATCAATAAATGCAGAAACATCTGCTATAAAAAAAAAAAAATAATAATATGAAATATGATATTGATATTACCCATACATGTACATCTGATCTGAGTGAAGAGAGATGTAAACAAAACCTCAAATGTGTTCATAATCACCCATTCCCAGACCCGACAAACCGTGCAAACTACATGTACCTTTGGAGTTCGCTAGCTGGACTCTCCTAGCTATATACTCATACAAAGCACTTTGTAATCAGTCAAGAATTTAACCAAATATGTGAAAATTTGATACCGAAGTGAAAGTGATATATGCTAACATTCTGTGTTCCTGATGATAATGAGCCAACTAGCAATTTAATTTACAATTTAAACCCAGACGTTAATTGTGTGTCCAGACAGTTTGTGTATCTAGTTTATCTGGACAGTTGATTTAAAAGAGCAATTAGTTGAAGAAGTTTACAATTACAAGCAATATTTCAATTTTCATAAATCTTCAGACTTACACTGTATGCATGTCGGACAATATTATAAAGGACAAATATTCATGACATTGATAGTGCTAGTATTAGTGAATATTTTCCATTTAATTAAAAGGCCAAAGAGAAGTCTTTATGTTTGTTAATTGTTCGGACATCCAACCTCCCACTCATATCAGCTAACGATTTACAACAATACGTCAGGCACTCAGGAGGTGTAACATTTATAGTTTTAGTCTACCGTTATTTATCCAAACACGCATATTTTATTTCAAATCACAAAGAATATTCAAGTCCACAGTGGCACAAAAATCACACTATTATTGCAATTAATAGTCCGAATGACTTCACTTTAGTCTTCACTTAGACAGAAATTTCTGTCTTTTTCGTTCGTTAGCCAGTCTGATTTGGGTATAGACTGAATTTTCCGTCTCTTTCGTTCGTTAAGCCTCTTATTTGGGTAGGGTCGGCTATCTCTTTCCGACCCTACCCAAATAAGAGGCTTAACGAATGAAAGAGACAGAAATTTTCGGTCTAGTCTTCACTGTACATTTTAGTTCAACTCAATTCAAGCCTGATGTTTCTGACTGTCTCAATTCAATTCAATTTAGCATTTATTCAATTCCATAATAAAAACATTTTTCATATCTCATTCATTCAATCATTGATTCATACAAATGCAGATCGACACCAAGACAGGGCCGGGATCGGGAGCTCTCAATTCGTTCATAGATCTAATTTAGGATGCAGGATCATGAGAATGTGCCCAATTTACGTCTGAATTACACTACTGAATGGACAACATGTTTCAAAAGTCATAACAATTCTCAATCTCAATTCAAACAGCGGTTTAAAACGTTTATAAAACATTAACAAGAATATAAACAGACACACAATAAAACAAGAAACACGCCCTTACCCTCAGCCATGATCAGTCATACAAACGATAATGAACACGGGTACCGGAAGTGATTGGTCATTGAATGACGTGACCCGCGAATCAAAACATTTTGTTCGCTAAATTTGAGGAGCAAGGCGGGGAAATCCCTATTTTCGAACTCTGACGAGACAGTTGGAATTTCTAACTAAGCTCGGTTCCACCATATTCTGCCATCAAGAACAGTGAGATTATTTTCATTCTTATTCATGGCGATAGATAGATTTGGATCTACAATCATATCCATCATATTTTTCATTGCGTTGCGAATTGCATTGACCGTTGTCGAGCTGCTAGCTTGCAATTGCATGGCATTGCACGCTCCGATCCGCGCTGCACCGGGAACAGGCCACAGGGGTGGTGTGGATAGCCAGGCCTAGCCGTAGCTCTATTTCTCTAGCACTTTTTGCTGCAGCCTAGCCTTAGCTTCGCACGCGCTAGATTGGCAAGGCCAGGCCAGGCATGGCATTTCAATCTAACTGCATTGTCATTTGACTCTTTCACTGACCTTACTAACCTAAAAAAATAGGCCTAACGGTAACTTACATTTTAATGTTAATAAAACTATAAAAGATGATGTAGACCCCTCTAGAACTTGTGTTTTGGGTTTTGTGGTTGAATGAATGGTGATTAACAGCTAGAAAATCAACTAGAATCGACCTGCAAATTATGCATTTGCTTTGCCTAACACACTACTGTTAATGTACAAACTACAATACATGTCATTCTGTTTGGAGCCACAATGGTATTGATCCATATTACTTTAACATGGAGTTAACACCCTTTTGACCCCAAACAAATGACATGTTTAACTGTTACGTTGTTATTGTGGTACATTGTGTTATTTGTGTATCATATATTCCATCATCCATAAATGTATTAGCCCTGCATTATCAATAATAAAACATGACCTGGGCTTTTTCTCTATTCTACTTTTATGCTTTTGGTTGTTTTCTAGTACTTACCTTGTTAATGTTTATAATCATGATTGCAGTTAATGAAGTGATATTTAAACAAAAAGTATCTCTAACCTTTGGCGGTTTTACTCAATGATGTCAAGAAATTCAATTTAAAATTCCAATAGATTGATGCTCAATTAAATAACAGGAAGAATTGTTTTTGGTTACTGCCTTCATATATTTAAAGCAAATTATTAAATGTTAGTTATGTTTTTATTTTGAACTTCCATCAGGGGAACCAATAAAGTGTCATCTTTACTTTTTAGGTTAAAAACCTGGACTCATGATGCATAAAAGTCCATATAGAGAAATTACCATCACAGGGGCACTTTTTCATCAAATTGATTCTGTATAAGACTGTATCACTGTCTCTTTCAGTGATAAGAAAGATGGTATATCAAATTTCAAAACTGCAAAATAATTTTCTCTATCTCTCTTTCTCTTTCTTTCCTCCAGAGCCGGTCGACATAAAAATGGCTCACAAGCGGCCAATGAGCGTACATGTAGATGAGTTAAAGTCCTTCAATCTCTACACTGCATTCGGTGCTGATGGTAGGCTGAAAGTTCCTCGACCAACTGCACAGGACCTGGAGTCGGGTAAGTTCTCTGGTTTCTAGGGGGGTGTTTCACAAAGACTAAGATCGACTCAAGGACTTAACTATGGCAGGCCGTTCATACATGTACCACTATTACCTTTCATCATTTACTGGCATTGGTTGCTCAAAGGACTTACCGATCGTGGTAACAAATCTACAGTATTTACATTTTTTGATAGTTACTTGTTGAAGGAAAATTTAGTATATAAAGATCATAATAGAGAGACCAATGGTGAGAGCAACCAGTGGAATGAATAGCCTGCCAAACATGTAGTTAAGTCCATCTTAAAGTCGATCTTAGTCTTTGTGAAACGCCCCCTAGCTTGCATCCTAGGCCCCATTTCACAAAACTTGTCATCGGTGACAAATGACAGTTTTTGTTAAGCTAGTGAAATCCTTGCTTCTGATTGGTTATCAGCAGATTTGTCCCTGATTTGTTTTCATTTGTCATTGAAAAAAAGGCTTTGTGAAACTGGTCCCAGATCCTCTTCTTTGCAGTCTATCTGTCTGTCTCTCTCTCTCTCTACTTCTCTCTGTCTCTCTACTTCTCTCTGTCTCTATGTCTCTATCTGTTCTCTCTCTCTTTTTTTCTTTCTCTCCCTCTAGGCCTCTAGTTATGTTTCTTTTTGTTTCTTTCTATTCATCCGTCTCTGTCCGTCTCTTGTCCTTCATTTGCCCCACCCCCCTCCCACTACATCCATGTTCATAGACATTGATAAGTTGATTTGACTAGATGTTTACTCGACTACATCAATCTGTATTTGACAATCTCCACCCAGGTGTAAATATGCAAGAGTGCTACACAATTAATTCCTACTTATGGATTCTCCTGAACGCAGGCTTAATTCCGTCTTCTCGTTTAGTTGGCCGGATCTTCACTTGGATATCATGTACATGTAGTTGGGTTGATACTATTGGAATGATTGGGGCATCACAGAGCAGGGCAATGGACTTGAGCACTATACAAGAACATTATTGTGTTTATTGTTGTTGTTAATATTTTCAATATTATTATTATTATTGTTGTTGTTGTTGTTGTGGTTGTATGTATGGATTTCCGATTAAATTTGTAATCTACCAATACATCTACTATTATGGACCAAGTTTTGTATCTAGAGCCATTTCTTATTTCAAAAGCTTGCCATCTTGTAATTCTTGTAAATCAGATGAAGAAGAAGACTTGGAGGATCTCAAAGCAAAACTGTCCGGACCAAGCAAAGGCAAAGGAAAGGCAAAGACTGCGCAGAAGAAGAGACAGAAGAAGAAGAAGTATGATGACAGTGATGATGATGACGATGAAGTGGTTGACCTCTTGGCAAGGTACATTTCAAGTTTCATGAATATATATCCTGTTGACTTTAGGGGCCCGTTTCACAAAGCCTTTTTTTCAATGACAAATGACAAAAATCACTGACAAATCTGCTGATAAGCAATCAGAAGCAAGGATTTCAGTAGCTTATAACTAAAACTGTCATTTGTCACTGATGACAAGTTCTGTGAAACGCCCCCCCCCCCCTGAATTCTCTTGTTTCTCTAGACTTATTCTTGCATGAACCATCTGGTTCATAGCTGCCATAGATTCCTATTTTGGAAGTAATAATTCTTATTTGTTGGCATTCAAACTAGTGTTGTGAGCCTCAGATTCCTCTTTTTCATTAAAGTCTCACTCTTATGACCAAGTTACCAATCAATTTGTCTCCATAGGACTGTCTTCACCAGCTTGAGTTTGCCAAATAGCCCGCTATTTCTGATTTAGGAAATTAGCCCGATCACAAAATAGTGGGCTATTTGGCAGGTGAATTTGCTCGGGAAAACTTCCCAAGATATCTTGGGCTAGTTTGCAAACTAGCCCGCTATTTGTGGTCCGTCTTCACCAGCCCAAAGACTCGCAATATGTGCGGACACTGAGCAAATTTCTCGAGCTAATTTCTCGAGCTTGAGTCTCGAGCTGATGAAGACGCGATTTGTATTTCGGGCTAATTTCCCGGATCACAAAAATTATAACTTTACTATCCTCTGATTGACTTTGCAGTCCACCTAGGAATTTGTATGAGAACCTGGTAAATGGCGACTCCCCTTCCCCTCCCCCGCCCCCAGAGTTTGATGATCAGATGGTGGCTGAGATAAGAAGAAAGAACAGAGGTGCAGCCCAAACAATACAGTAAGAACAAGACAGTTTGTATGTAAATTCCTATTAAGATTATAGCTTCAATCGTGCATGGCTTATATTGTGTATAGACGACGATGGTAATTGTGATGATGATGATGGTAGTAATGATGATTCTGAATGTGATGGTGATGATGAGGAGGAGGAGGAGGAGGAGGATTTTAAGGATAAATCACAACAGTTACAGGCTCTCTCAGTGAAGTTAGTATTTTCACATTCAATATCTACAAATGTTAAGTAAGATGAAGCCCAGTTGAAAAAAAAAAAAATTACCACAACACTGAAGTAGACACAAAATGTATCATAAATATCATTGTATGGAAAATGTTTATAACCTTTATTGCATCCAGGGATCATTTCACTTTTTGCATAATAAGGATATTGTAATACATGTAGTACATTTAAGGTATTACTTTTTTGTTCTAAGCTGTTCAATTGTAATATAAAACATTAACACATGAATGGAATAAGCTCTCAAGAATTCTAATCAGATTTGTGAAAATCAGTGAACTTGAACCTTCCCTTTTCCGTACATGTGCAGCAAGCTGGAAAGCGAAATCAATTGTATAGTTTGTCCAAAGGACAAGCTGTAAGGCATTACAAAAAAAGATGTTGTATTGCCCTTTGCGACCCACCCCAAAATCTTGAAATCTACAGCAGCTTCTTAAAGTTTGTTTTTTTAAACCTTTTTTAGAATTTTTTTTTTAATGAATAAAAAAAATTATAAGCCAAAAAAAATGAGAAAAATCAACCCAAAGAGGGAGAAAAGATAAGACCAAAAAAAATAAGAAAAATAAAAAAGATTTCCAACCGAACGACCCATGTTTTGGCACCTTAAAGGCAATACAACTATTTTTTATAGGATCATTTTATCTTCAAACTTTGTCTTTTTCCCTTCTATGTGCAGTAACCTGGAGAGTAGGATGAGATCATACCAGATGTCCAAAGCCATAGCAGCGATGGACAACGTGTCTCCGGTCAAGAACAGTCCGTCAGAGTTCATTGACCTTAATGCAGCTATAGCCAGGGAGACCATCACCATCAAAGTGAGAAGTCGAAAAGGCTTGCTGCGCTTTGAGGATTACCCAATGGTAAGATTTTTTTTAAAGAAAGCTATAAAAGCTACGCGTTGTCAATGACAGTAATGGTCTTCTTGCTGACAATATATATGCTGTTCCTTTGTTGTGGTGGTTTGATGTAAATGTACAACTTTGATATTGTGTGAGTGCTCCACAGATTTTGTTTGTGTGTGGTTTTGTTAAATTGTTAGAATTAGATATTTTAGATATTTAGAAATTTTGTTTAACAGTGTTTGTTTTCATCTTCTGCTTTTTCTTGGTTTAGGTAGGAATTGCATGAAGTCGTGAATTGCAACCTATTTAGAGAAATTACATCTAAAAGTTGTTTTTTTTCACCTTCTTTTTCTTCTTCTTGTTCTTCTACTTCTTCTTCCTTCTTTTCATCTTCTTCTTCCTTCTTTTCATCTTCTTCTTCCTTCTTTTCATCTTCTTCCTTCTTTTCATCTTCTTCTTCTTCTTCTTCTTCTTCTTCTTCTTCTTCTTCTTCTTCTTCTTCTTCTTCTTTGCATCTTCTTCTTCCTTCTTTTCATCTTCTTCTTCTTCGTCTTCGTCTTCTTCTTCTCTTCTTCTTCTCTTCTTCTTCTCCTCCTCCTCCTCCTCCTCCTCCTCCTCCTTTTTCTTCTTCTTCTTTTCATCCACTTTCCTCGAAATCAGGTGATCACAATTCCATCCTATAATATTTACTAGGTTTTAATTTTCTCATGATTCTTTCGTGAATTGAAGCCAATACTCTATTTATCATCCATGCAATTTCCTCTCTGTTTAGAACCAAACCTTTGAGAAGATATTCACGGAACTGGGCGTGTCGGAGGGCGTGGAAGGAAGACGGGTGAGGATAACCAGGAAAGGTGATAACCTCTCTTATGAGGACACACCCAGTTCTATCAATCTTCACATAGCAGACATACTGGGTAAGCCACTACAGTAAAAAACCTGTCTATACAGACCCACCCAAGGGAGACATGAAAAGTGGGTCTTTATAGGCAGGTGGTCTTTAAGTACAGGTTCCTTTAGTACATGTTTCAATGAGAAACCATTTTAGTACAGTAAAACTTGTCTATAAAGACCACCCAGTGGTGACATGAAAAGTGGTCTTTATAGGCAGGTGGACATTATGTACAGGTTCCTTTAGTACATGTTTCAATGAGAAACCATTTTAGTACAGTAAAACCTGTCTATAAAGACCACCCAAGGGAGACATGAAAAGTGGTCCTTATAGGCAGGTGGTCTTTATCTACAGGTTCCTTTATAGTGCATGTTTCAATGAGAAACCATTTTCAAGGGAGTCAGAAAATGTGGTCTCTGTAGAAAGGTGATCTTTCTGTACAGGTGATCGCTAAAGCAGTTTGACTGTACCAAGAAATTTTCTTGTGTATTTTCAATTTGTTTTATAATGCAGACACAACCTTGGCACTGCAAAGTAATCCAGAGAGCACAGAGTGAGATTTTCTTTTTAAGAAATATAAAAAAAAAATATATATCTTCATACAAAGTGAATTGTTGATAGTGAACTTAATAAGATTTTTCAAGTTTGTAAATAGAAATATCATTGTTGCCACCTTTTAGATTCGAAAATACCAGTATCTGCGTTTTTGTTTAGAAATTAAATTACAAGGTGTTACAGTGACACTGATGGGAAACAATCGGTGACAGTCTGATATCATATATTTTTACTGTTGACATCTGCTCTGGGCTTCATTTCATTCATATCTATTATTTTTATAATATATATATACAGATAATAGACTTAAAGTTGCATTTTCGGGGTTTAGGATATATTATGGTGAGGGTCAGGTATAATGTTTGGGTTATTATTGAATTTATGATTGCAAGTGGCAACTGTCACATAAGTATATACTGTTTAATCTAAACAACACTTGAAAAGGTGAAGAGTATGTCACATACAGTTAAACCTGCGTTAGTGACCACCTTTCTACAAAGATCACATCCCCCCCCCCCCCCTCCCCCCCTTGAAAATGGTTTCCCATTGAAACATGTACTTAAAGGGACCTGTCTACAAAGACCACTTTTTGCGTTTCCCTTGGGCGGTCACTATATAGGACAGGTTTGACTGTATTTAATATTATTATTTGGGTCACCTTACATGTAGATTCATAGATCGTTTAACAGAATACAATATTCTTTAAAAAAATCTTCACATTTGTTTCTCCTTACTATATAATTTGACCACCTTCACTTCTTTTCAGATTATGTCATAGTAGATGGGGTAACACCAGCCATAGTATGGTACTCCACCACTCTTACTGATGAGGACTATGTCAGGGTTACTCTGAGAACCAGGGAGAAGAACTGCAAAACAATCACTAAAAAATTAGCTAAGGTGAGTTGAGGTATCATTGAGGTATACACGTATTTCCATGACAAGAGGAATAGGCAATTATTAAATGCCTGTACCACTGTTTGTTTTGGGGCTGTCCGTCCGGCTTTTCCGCTTTTTTCGTTGCCGCGAATAACTCGAGAACAGTTGTCTTTGCATGTTTTGAGACAGAGGTTACTGTGGTACAAGAATATTTTGCGTGCAAGAGACTTCAATGAATTTTGCGATTGATCCAGACCAGTGACATTTTCATGCTGCAGAGTAATTTGGAAACGCCCCCCCCCTCTCAAAAAATGAAATGGAGCTCTGATACCAATCATGTGAAAACATATGTTTTGACTATTACGTGATGATACAAATTTTGCCGGGAACTGCCTACTCATTGATATATTTGGTCTGGATAGAAATCGCATGGTCCCATATACATCTTTCTGTGTATAGTGCTTGTAACTTTACCAAGACTGGGCCAAATTTCTTATCCTTTTGATGATTCCAGAACCTTGCAATTACACACCAATACCTATATACTAGATGATCAACCTCTTCTGATCAATTCCGACAATGTTTCTTTCACAATGCAATCTCATGACCAGAACTAGTCTTTACCTTTAAACGTTACATAGCACATGATCTTAAAAAACTGCTTTCTACGATGCCAAAGATCATCTGTAACCTTGATAAAGATTAATTTTGGAAACTTGCGGAAGTCTTTTCATGTCACAAAATTTCTGGTTTTACTGTGCCCTTGAAAATGTTCATGTTTTGTGTGAGGTTTGTCTGATCAAGCAGCAACAGCTGAAACCAGGCAAATAGTTGAGTTACGCTTATGACATAGAGATCAATTTGATGATTGTTTGTAGGGAAATTCCCTTTTGTATTTGCATAGATGGATGAAATTGTGATTAGAAGCTTAAATTTCACTTTCAACTATTTATAATTAATGATAGAATGATTAGGATCTATTTCTTGATTGATTGCTGATCTCCTTAAAAAGGGAAGCAGTCCATCAAAGTAACTCCTATCTCAAATTTGTTTGCTGCCCTCTTGTGTTGCAGTATTATAATGTTTATCCTTTCTTTTTCTCTTAGAGATGGGGTAATTTAATGGTATTACTTTAATGGAAAAAAATGGGAAAAAAGCTCGGGAGTCAAATGATAAATGTGATATTATACAATTGCTGAATGTAAATGAGTTCATTACCGGTATACAAATAATCTATCCACACTCGAATTGAGGGCCGTACGAAAGGTAAATACCAGTAAAAGGCCTCATCAAAATATCCTAGATCCTTGTTATTTGATGGACTAAAAGGAATTCATTTGAAGATTGTTTTGTGTCATTATGGCTGTAAAATAAATCTAGAGTTTAATAGGCTTACTTTAGTGCGCAACCTCTAAGCACATTTACTTGCAGTGCTAGGCTAGTATTAGCCCAAACACAGTATAAGCTCACTGCTGCTCATCCCATACTTAAAAACTGTTGGATAGTACTGGAAATTATTGCACACTTTTCATGAAAAATGGAGATAGTATCAGTACATTAATCACACATGACTGCATCTGAACAGTCATTTGATTCGGATCAAAGGAAAGAGTTGTATTATTTAAAATAGATTTCATATTAGCGTTTTTGGCATTTTATAGTCTGTTTATTTTGATCATTTAAACTTTGCATTGTGTATGTTTGTTGAATCGCTCCATTGCTATCCTATGAGGATGTTTTTCATTCAATAGACCGGTGTACTAACATATTCAATTTTATAGATGTTTCTTTCCTGGGGATCTAGTGACAAGTTATTCCATTGACCTGTTATTAATGAATGAACTACAATACTTGGAATCTAGTCTGCATACGTTTATTGTTGCTATGTCAGACAAGCCTTGGACCGTCTTTCAGGTTGTCTGGAAGACTTGAACAAGCTTTGTTTAAAAGTATGCATACAATTAAAATATGCTAGTATACCCGGGTTATTCAAGAAAAAGGGACTTTTTATCAGTTTAATGTTCTCAAGATTCCTTCTTTTTATGCTTTCCTTCACTAGATGGAGACCTTCGAGAAGGGTGTTTCAAGCGTTTTCTGAACTTCACGACAAGCCCGTTCATCAACTGCATTTCTCCTTTGACGGTGATGACGTCGCCCCCACTGCTACCCCGCAAGATTTGGACATGTCCGAAGAAAACGTCATCGACGTCATTATTTTATAGGAGATGGAACCCAGCTGAAAAGCTGGTGAAAACCAAAGAAACGTTTAAGCAAGCACTCTGTTACGGTGTTTGAGAGAAGAAAGCAATCTGTGCTTGCTGTTCCGCAGTGTTGAGTAGACCCAATGGAATGTCTGGTGATGTTGCTTCCTGACCGTGCTTCCTTTGTTAATTCCTGGAGTGGTGGTACACCTGCAGAACCAATTAAAGGTATAGACCAGTTTTGGTCATGCGATAACATTGTGAAAGAAACGTTGTGGAATCGATCAGAAAAGTTTGATCATCTAACATATAAGTATCGGTATGTACTGCAAGGTTGTGGAATCATCAAAATGATTAGAAATTTGGCCGAGCACTGTACACAAAAAGATGTACATGGGACTATGTGATATCTATCAAGGCCGGATCGATATGATAATTTACCAAATATATCAATTGGTAGGCCGTTTCCCGGCAAAATTTGTATCATCACGTATTAGTCTAAACATATTCTTTCACATGATTGGTAATAAGAGCTTCCATTTCATTTTTTGAGAGGGGGGCCTATACCTTTAAAAACTAATTCAAAAACACAGGCTCCTTCAGTGAAATAGTATTTTCGCATTTGCCAAAATATAGATGAGTTTTAAGGCATGATTTGGAGTGTTTTAGACTGCTAGCCTAGCCAATGCCAACTGCGTCTAATAAATGTTCTACACACTAAACTCTGTTTAATTAGATACAGAAGTGTGAATTGTATTACACTTTAATACATCATTATAAACAACAACAAAATCCAATTTATCCCCTCATTTCACCCATATTCCAGCAAGGAGTTTATCCCACTCCACTGATTTCTGTATTTACAGTGCTTAAAGTGTAGCAATCATAAAGAAATATGTATCCTGTATGTATTATTAAAGGGGTCCCATGTTGCTATAAACATGTAAATATTAAAATGTGACTAGGCTACCTACATATATTTTGTGAGTCAGGGGGGGGGGGGGGGGGAGTGGAGGGAGGGCAGGGGCACACTCTGCACCCCCCCCCCCCCCATGTCCACTCCTTAGTAAAGAGTTTGTACATAAGGCAGAAGAATATAGAGCTACCTCATTTTGTTTAAACTCACATGTTATTGACTTAGGGCTCCATACTTACCTTATTTTTGTGGAGGTCCTTGATTGATATTGTAGGGGTCTGTATGTAATAAATCCTAGGCATTGTTAATATTTTAATTCAGGGTTAAGGAATACAATTTGGGGAGGGGGAAGGGTGTGTTCATAAGTACTACACACCTGTTAGCGTCGAGCCCTCTTTTTCTCATATTCTTCCTTAAAAGGCGAATCCAACTTTGATAGTAAATCCACTTTTAAAGCCCTTCTGTACTAGTTTGGCCAAGGGGGATTAGACCTCCCTGCAAGGTCACTGATATGTGGTTATCTCATCAAATCAGCTTTCAATTAACATAAGAAAAAGGGGATCACGGGGGACCAACATGGGGCTTTAAAGAAAGCAGATCAAATGGGAGAAGTAGACGGGTGAAAGTTTGAACACAATCGGACAAAAAATGAGGAAAGCTAAAAACTTTTGAAAGTCGTCATCACAATACGTAAGGGCACTTCTAGTGAGTTGAATCAGCTGTAACGAAGTGCCGGACAACTTATCCTTTTTTCTGACACACAATCACACATTTCAAATCAATCAAATGTATGGCTCAGCAGTGCCCTTCCTCTTTATAGAGAACCTTTAATAAAATGCTACCCACAATAAAATTGAGATTGCCCCAAGGGAAAAGGCACTTAGGAGAAATACAGAAATGTATGGTATTTTTGTACATGCCCAAATGGAGAGTGAAGGACTCACAATCCTCTGATCAAATTGCCAATTTGCGATATCATATTTCAAACACACATAGCTTTCGTTTTACTGGTCTGATTCATTTCAAATTTTCGCCATTCTGTTCCTTTTATTTTTTCGATTTCATGCAAATGAAATTAGTACAATCACCTACCGTAGACGCAATCCCCTCCTAATATAAACTCTATCAATACTTTATTGTATTGGCTTTAATGTTTGGGTATATTGCTTGCAAAATTCAGCAGGTGATGCATATATTTAGGCTTTCATATTTTATGATGGATTAAAAAAATGATTGTGCGATGTATACATAAACATTTAGTATTCCAAACTATGCATTCATATATATAAAGTATTACTGTTTTTGGTATTTTTGTATGCATTAATAGAGGTGGCAGATAATTTGTAATAATGTACACAGCGCATGAAATTGAATACAAGGCATTGTTATCAATGAATTGCGAAGGAGTCTTGAAATATGTGAAGATGTTCAGTATATATATACATATGCACTGTTTTGTAAGAAGTGGAAGTTAGCTATTAGATACCTCAGTTTAATACAATGCATACGGATTTCAAATAGGCCATTTTCGTATTGTAATCAAATTTATCGCACAAATCTTTGTTCAGTGCCTCGTTACAAATAATTCATTCACCTGTTACGAATAATTGCATTTCAATAGCCAGAATGCGAATTGCATACATTACTTGTTGTTAGATAGAACAAGCCATAATGTTTGTCCTACCTAGCAACAATTACGGTTCTGTATGCAATACGCATTTTGACATTTAGAATACACTTCAATTTAACAGGTGAATTAAATAATTTGTAACATGGCACTGAACAAAGATTTATGCAATGAATTTGATTTCACTTAAAAAATGGTCTATTGACGGATATTTGTCTATTGGGGGGTCATGTAGTTTGCGGGTCAGTCTGTGTTTAGGAATAGGATCAGGGCCCTGATTCACAAAACTTGTTATCAATAACAAGATACGATAATTGTTATAAGCTACTGAAATCCTTGGCTCTGATTGGCTAAGAGCAGAGTTGCCATAGATCTGGGGGGTGTTTCACAAATATCCTAAGTTAAACTTAACTCTAAGTTAGACTTAAATATTATAGAAAGCCATTTGTAGCCTTGAAATAAAATATATTCAAAAGCGAAAATTCAAGTATTTTAGACTTTTTATAAATTCTACATCAAGAAAATGAAATCCCTGTTGGTAATAGAAAATATTAATGATTTGAAACAACATTTTATGCCTCTTAAAATAACTTTTACAAAATATTTTCATAGATGCCAATGGCTTTCCATAATTGTTAAGTTCAACTTAGAGATAAGTTCAACGTAGGATCTTTGTGAAATACCCCCCTGTGATAGATGTTATTGAAAACAAGTATAATGAAACAGGGCCCAGATGAGGAGTCTTCCATTCTATTTAGGCTGTGCTGAAGAGAGCTTAAAAATCATTTACGATGATATTCCAGTTAGCCATATAACCAGTTAGCATTAGGGTTTGAACTCCAATTCATTTCATTCAAGAGCTTGAATTTTCCCTACCGCAAATACGATGTTCGACAGTAGATGGCGACCTTACTCCCACAATGCGCAGATACGATACTGGGGAAGACGAGACGACAAGTTTTCTCCCAGCTTCCATAGAGAATGTACAGCAGTGTCAACTAATTCCTTATTTTTTACTAAACTATTGTTCTGGTTTCATGAACTCTCCTGATGAGATCTATGTAGGCACCATCATGATCTGTTATCTATAGTTTATTGGTTCCGAACTATTAATTCCATGGGACTTTCCAGGAGGGTGTATCACAAAGCCTTTTTTCAATGACAAATGACAAAAATCAGTGACAAATCTGCTGATAACCAGTCAGAAGCAAGGATTTCAGTAGCTTCTAACAAAAACTGCCATTTGTCACTGATGACAAGTTTTGTGAAACGGGTCCCAGTTCTTGATCCATTGTTTTTGTGTTGGAACCTGAAGTGCCTTTGCCAAATATGTCCGTGGCCAATGCTGCCCTCTATGGCAAAATATGACAAAACAGTAATTGCGGTAGCGAGAATTGATTGGTTAAGATTAGGGTGAAATCACATAGCTCTATGTGCAACAGGAGCGTAGTATTCACACATAATGAGCAAACTTTTTGTACCCACTTTTGTATTATGTAAACTGTACCAGTATTTAGTTTTTTTGTTAAAACAAAAATATGTAAATAAACTTCAACAGATCTACTACATATATATTTGTACATGATGTGAAAGGTATTAGTTAGAAATATGCAAATGCACTTTGGAAACAAAGAAATAAAAAACATTTTGTTTTATTTAATTTACTAGACAATAATCAATTGTCGTGGAACTTGTCGTGTGAACCATCCAAGCATTTTCTTATCCAGAAAAGTTCATGGCTATTTCTGTGAATATTTCCATAAGACTGATATTGTGTATGAAGTGCTAAGTATTCAAAATATACGGCCAATCTATCTGTTAGTGACCCGGGAGTTGATGTTTGTTGCGTTTTTTTAAACCTAATTCAGTCAAGAATGAAAGGTGGACTAGGTGGAATTAAGGCCGTTGTTCAATACATTTTAAATCGAGACAAATCTATTTTCACCCACCTAAAACAATATAAAACTTTGGTAAGAGTATGAATGATTTAGTTGCTAACTGTAGGTTTGCATGAAACACGTGGGATATAACCTCACTTTTCTTTAAATGCACAGTTAAGAGCAACTTGCTGTCAAGATTGGATTTCTCTTTAATAGACAAGAAAAAAATGCTTTAACATAATTGAACATTGTCTTGTTATGTCAGAAAACTGTACTGTATTCCTCTTTTTGATTGAAAATTAGTATGTGGGAAATTTGTTCTGATTGTGTTGATTAAACATAGTTTGTTACCTCTCCAATTTATTTATTCTTACTTTAGTCCATCCAGACTTTCATACAGCCTTGGTCATTTATATGAAATTTATTATTTTGTCTTCTTTCTTTTTTGCAACTGATTTGATAAGTGTTTCATAGTACTGTAAATTAATTTTGTATACTGGTAGTTTAATGTATGATATATTGATGTATATACCATATCTTTAATTAAAAGTAATTAATTACCACATATGCCTTTCCAAGAATGGTTTCATATTTATTGAGTACATTTTTGTCCAATGCAGACTGTACTGGTAGACTCTTTCAAACATGTCTTAATTTTCTTAGAATGATTTTCAGGATATTGAAATGGTCCAGGGGCCCTGCTTCATGAAACTCGTTATCAAGAACAAGTTACAATAACTGTTACAAGCTACTGAAATTATGGAATTTGATTGGCTGTGAGCAAATTTGTCATAGAAATTTTGCATTTGTTATTGATAACAAGTTTTATGATACGGGGCACAGACCCATCAAGGCCCAAGACATAGGCATAGTATCATCTTCAATTTAGGCCAAATAAAAAACAAAACATGTTTAGCGTCCTGCTTTTTCGAAAAATAGGAAGGAGGAGGCCCTAGTTTTTTCCCCCTTTTTTTTCTTCAAAATGGCCGCCCAAACTGGACGCTCGGTACATTTTCCCCGACAGTCGGGCTATTTTTCATGATTTTTTTTTTTTTCGAAAAAGGAAGCGGGCGGGGACGCTAAACATGTATATATGTTTTAATGGCTTTACCATTGTATTCTATCCTCCTGCCGTCATGTGATGTAGGTGAAGTGACTTTCACGAGGTGTTCAGGACGATGCTGGTGGGTAGAATACAAAGGTCCATGAATTTGTCTTAAAGCCCATCTGTACTAGTTTATATGAGGGATTAGACCACCCTGGAAGGTCACTGGACTGAAAGGTGGTTATCTCATCAACTCAGCTCTCAATCCATATAAGAAAAAAGAGATCATGGGGGATCATGGGGGACCAATGGTCACCGCTTAGGCATTGTTTGCAATATAGAGGGCGCAAGTATCTATAATGTAGTGCAATGGGGCTCACAGGTAAACCAGGAGATAACCAACACGATTTGACTATTGGTGGTAACCTAATATTTGGTTTGGTTCCGCATCCGTCTGTGTGGTGTGAAGGAGCTTTAAGAACATATGAAAGAAAAAGAATTAGGGTCCACTTGCAGTTGATTTTGAGTCGTTTGGGCAATGTGATTGAGGTAGAAGGGGTAAGGGAATAAGCCTGCTTTTTTGTAAATAGCAAGATATTAATCTACATTTGCCACACTCGACCCAGGTGAGGTAATTGGATACCTGGTAGGATTATTCCTTGAAATGCATTCTGCGCAGATTACGGCTGTCGTAGAAAGCTAGGTTAATAATTTCCAAAGCTCTTTTGAAGCGCATAGAGACGTTGTATGATGGGATATGCGATTTACAAGAACCGAATATTATTATTATTATGTTGTAGGTCCTGCATTTGTCTCGTTGATTTGACTGGGGTATTAGTGCTACCTTCACAGACCTCCCCTCCTTCACCCTCTGCCCTGTGGCTAGTGAGAAGTGTTGATGCACTTGCCACCACAGCAAACCAACAAGGCCCAGGGCTAGTGTCCTTTTGCATCGGACAATGGCACTCTCCCGTAATTCTTGCAAACAATTAAACCGAAGTGCGTTTCAACAACGTCTGCCTTACAAAACCAGCCGCGAAATCACTTGAAATTCTTCCCTTCACACCTGCATTTTCCCGGTGAGGCTTGACTGCTTATCAAATCGCACTAATTGCCATTAATTTGTTGAATTGCTGCTCATCAAATAGTTCCCCTTTGAGCTTTGATGTTTCGTTTTCTCGCCCTCTTTGATTGCAAAACTAAAGTATGTATCGTCCCATTGCCTCAAGTATCGTTCATGTTGCCAGCTCGACAACGCGCCCTCATTTAAGAACAAACCCAAACAAAATCCTGAATAGCAGCAGTTCCTGAAAGACCTTGCCTCTTCCGATAAAAACACTTCCCATTGTCTTCTGAGTAAAGAAAGGTACCGCAAATGTAGCAAATGTTTTTCCACACTCAAACTGCACATCACTTGGCGGTAAACTGTCTCATACATATAGTCATAGCGTCCCTTCTTATGTTATGCGAGCAGCATGCATTTTAACTAGCAATTCCTTTAGACCGACAACGGACCGAACAGAAAATGTCATTACCCCGAATGGAAAGAAGAAGAAAAAAAAACGGTCGGGTTAGAGTCGATTTGGCGGGTGACTGAGTTATTAGGAGCCAGGTACAATTATGTGGTATACATGATATAATTTCCTACTTTAATGGATGAAACAAAAGTGTTATCTATGTTTGCATGCGCATCTTCCATACATCACGTCAAGTATGTAAAGTTAACATTCAAAGAACCATCTAGTGCATCTTCAGTCAACGCTATTCACTACTACTAAAAAGATTTTAAATATCCAAATGAGACTAAATCTCTCTCTCTCTCCCTCTCTCTCTCCCTCTCTCTCCCCCTCTCTCTCTCTCTCTCCTATCCCCCCTCTCTCTCTGCTATATTTCTCCCTCCCCTCTACCCCTTTATCCTTTTTTTTGACAAGTCTTATTCGTAGAATTTTTTCTCAACATTTTTCCGTCTTTTGTATTGGAATTACATGTAACAAGAGCATTTTCCTTCCGTCTGATTACAAGGCAGTGTCGTATATACTTAAAGATATAGACCGGTAGTGGCAAAATATCCATTCAAAATTGTTTAAATATTGCCTTCAGAGGTTTAGATAGCAATATTTCAACCTAAATTCGCAAAAAAACAGAAATATATGCCCAAATGTTTAATGTTGAAGTGCATTCGCGATATTTTGCCAGGCCGGGTCGATATGATAAATTACCAAATATATCATTAATAGGCGATTTCCCGGCAAAATTTGTATCATCACTTTTTAGTCAAAAAATATTCCTTCACACTATTGGTAATAAGAGCTTCCATTTCATTTTTTGAGAGGGGGGCGTTTCCAAAACTGGTCTATACCTTTGAAGAAGGAGAAGGAGAGCATCTGTAGTTGGACGTACGTGACGATATGAATACGTGACAATTTGATTACACACCTGCGCTCCTAACATAATCGCCCGACACGTAAAACGTTTAGGAGGTGTTCCAAGAAAAATTGATTTTATTGGATTATGTTTTCGCAAAAATCGATGGAGATTATTTACCTTCATGGTGGACTGTGAAAACTTTTTTCCTTCAAACTAATGAGAGGGGCAGACGTGACGAATGCTGACAAATATTGTCTTGATGATATATTTTTTGTTTATAATGTTGGTTATATTATGTAATTTGATGTAAACACATGCATTAGTTGTGTCGTCTAATCTGATACGTAATATACACGAATAACTCATTAGTCTCCGTATGTTTAATCAGTAATACATAACCAGGTACCTCCCATTGACGTACATGTTGTATGTAATGCCGATTTCAGACCGCATTATCATGATTATGCACGAGAAGAAAAAAAAAACAGAAAGAAAAACAGCGGCCTCCTTCGGGTGTGATAAACAAATCGATGAGACAAACTCCGAAACTATGCCATACAGATTTTCGAAATCGGATCGTGCTTTTCTTTGCGATTTGTTATCTTCATCTATTTCAAAGTCTGCAAAGTGAACTAGGTGACGGTCATCCCAGTAGACCGCCAGCCCCAGAGGCCGACAAAACAAAGACATGTCAAAGAATATATAGAAAAGAAGACGGTTCCAAAAGATTCACTAGACAAAAAGCCTACGAGACCAACAAAACAAACAAATAGACAAAACGAAAGTCCAATGTGTGATATAGGTCTCGAGGTCCATCGGTCTATCGAAATATCAAAGAAAAATGTCAGAAGGCTAACGAGACCAATGGGCTGTCGGTCTCGATTGCTAGCTGTAGCCGACCTCGGGTCATAGTTCAAATTTACATTAAGTAGGCCATTGGAACACAAATTAGGGGTGGTGGTCCACATGATGTTTAAGTGTCTCATAAAGGTGGGAAAAGTACACGAAAGCTTGCCCTCCCGCGGAGCAATGCTAGACATTGTTCTAATGTTTGATTAGAACAAATGTATAATGTTTGATTAGTACGAGATTGCAGTTGGATGGGAAGGTTGGTGTCGTTTTTATAGCATGATGGTAAACCTTTTAGGCATTCCTTGTTTTAAGAATGTGAGATGTCTTCGGTTCTTTAAGAATAAGTAAGAAGTAAAGGCCACTGTGTGAATGAGATCATGGCAGAGATTTAATACCAATACAAATAATACACATCAGTGAGGGCATTAGTAAGAATTACCCACACAAGGTACCTTTGGAACAGTCTAACACGCCCGAGGCGATATCCGAGAGTGATTGGACTGTATTGAAGGTACCGAGTGTGGGTTTTACTAATGCCCATCAAAAATGATGAGTATTATTTGTTTTATAAGATGATTTTTTATTTCTTTTATGAAATGATGCTTTATAACATAATTGTACTAATGACCGGTTATTGATATTTGCTAATGACCGGTCATTAGCAAACTTGTAGGCAAAATAAATGCCTGGTCACGTGTACGCTCTCAACCAATCATTTGATTAGGACCCGCTTCATCATCTTATAAATCTGGTTGTGCTATCTGCTAACCAGTAGATCTGAGATTATGTTATACAAAAAAAAAGAGAAGAGTACGAATTTACAAATAGTAATAAAAAAAAGTGAAAGGCGTAAATATTCTAAAAAAAAAGAAACGCCGATAATACCAAAACAACAACAACAACAGCTAACTGTACACGAGAGAACAATCACATAATGTGATAAATGTTTGCTGTATATATTTTCTCCGTTGCATGGATACGATCGCTTTGTTTCTATGTCTTCAGAATAAGTTCTTACTAACGGTGGACCATCTATGAAATATGCTTGAATATATATATTATATTATGCTCAAAGCATATAAAACGTGACACTACTCAGGCATGTTAACAGTTAAGCGATTGATTTCCTTCCAATGTTTGTGTACATTTTTGCGTTTATATTTCGTCATAACAAACTATATATATATATAGTATACCTCTAAAACTGTTTGCTATTTAGAATTGAACACATATTGCACAAAACGTGATATTTCCCAGCCTAATTTGTCCTTGATTTCTTTTCCCAAATGTGTAAAGGTTAGGAAGAAACAAATGTCCACGTAAAATAAAAACGCCTAGACGTACAGATATAATATAACGACATTATGCTTTGATGTCGTCTTGAGGTATCTTTTATATATATTTTTTTAAATCACAGCACCCCCCCCCCCCCTCGATCCCCTCTGTCTATCGCTGTCTGTTTTTCTCGTGGGACCAGTTACTAGGTGACAGCAGAATATAGTTATAACGGTCTACAGTTACGAGGGGATAGATAGAAAGAGATTACCAATTAAGCTTTCTATCTCTTAATCGGCTTTAACTTTTAGAACAACAAAATTGACCCGGGATTAGTGTGATGTAATGGGCACGCGTCTTGAATTAAAGAGTTAAAGATTGAGTTGAGGTTAGCAACATGATTGTGAAGAAGTAGGGAAGGGTGGAAAATACAGAGCATTACATAAGACATGTTGGTCATAAGAACTGAGTTCTAATCCTGGTGATTGACAAGTATGAGTGTATGACAACACCTGTTATTGGGTAAACACCCGAATGGTCACGCACAAATCATTGTTCATCTTTACAAGGACTCCTATTATTGAATTGAATTGAATTGAATACAACTCGATCTTTTCTGTAATATTACCATCACCATTACTATTACTATTACCAATGCCAGTACTAGTACGCTGTACTAGAGTTAGTACTCTCGCTATCGTTATTACTGTCACTATTACAAGTACAAGTACTATATTAGTACTATTGCTACTGCTATTACTATTACTACTATTAATTCTTACTGTAACTATCACTATGACCATTGTTACTGCTCCTGTTGTTGTTGTTGTTGTTGTTATTGTTCTTGACGTCATTATCATTATCACTTATTCATTAAATTGTTTGCAAGTAGAAATGGTTATAGCGGGTCGGGATTTAAAAAAATACACTCACCTGCATGGCACGAAGCTTGAAATAGCAAAATAAGTGATAACTTAAACTGAATACTGACACTGGTAATGAGATATTAAAGATCAAAACAAGTGATAGGTAATACTGAAAACTAAACAGGTAATGATAGATATGCATCATGATTGAAATTTTACCTACTAGGTGTCATTTTGCTGTTACAAGCTTTGTGCCATGCATGCAGGTGCATGTATTTTAATCCCGACCCGTTATATTCTTGCACATTTAGTTAGGTCGAAAAATACGCCCCTCTTTTTGTCCTTGCACCTACAGGTGGGCTGTGAGCTTTGTCCAAGCTCTTTAGTGACTCAAATCGAAAGATCGATCTATTAGCTGCCTTTTAAAACGAAACAAGAGGTCTTTCTAGATCAATAGTCGTAAAAGACTTGCTCTTGAAACCATCGATTTAAACGGTTAGGGGCAGAGAAACAATGTTCCCTCTTTTCTTACAGTCTTGGCAATTGAGCTTGGATGAGTTGAAATAACCATTAAAGATTTATCTTATTGTCATTCCAATAATTCTTTGCAACCTCAGTAACAGTAAGATTGGAGCTTTCTTCCGGGGTTTCTTTTTGTTGCTGAATAAAAATGCGATTCTAAGTTATCGTACAGTTTTGCTGCAAGTTTTGGAGAAGAAGAGATATAGGTATGAAGATAATGAAGATATTTTGGCGCGGCCAACAAGTCTCACGTGAAAATGCACAAAGCATGTCAATTACTCAACTAAATACCAAACTTTGATTGTGTCTGTTACCATGATAACTTGATTACAGTAACTATGGTTTCGTGTTTCTTTAGCAATAAGCAGCCAATTGGAATACAAATAATATGGCAATAGTATTGTAGTACATAGACAAACAAGTCATTTCACTACAGATATAAACATTTAGTAATACACGCAGTGATGGATCCAGGCAGGGGGCACAGGGGTATGCAAAATAGGTGCGAAAAGAGGAGGAGGTATAAGGCTTTTCGGACTTTTGCTCCCCCGCCACACATCCTCCCACTTTACAGAAACCTGCATCTTCCTCTGAAACGACAAAGCGAGATACATTCAAGATAGTTTGTTTACATGTGTCATAGCCGCTGGAAAATAATGTTTGCGTCTTTCTTTTAATCTTCCTTTAAAACTGGGCTGGTGTAAACCCTATTGTGTACGCCACTCGAAGCGATATAGATTTATAGACAAGATCTAGCGCTTCACACATATTTGGCACGTACAGTGTGTTCAGACAGCTGAAATATCTCACCCTGCATTTCATTTCATTTAAAATGCTCAAAATATTTTCCTATATTTTCAACCAAGATTCTACAGTGGGTTTCGTTTTATGTTCCCCAAACCATCCCGAAACATTTTAAATTTAATAGAAGAACATCTGTAAAATGATAATAATTATAATGAAGATATTATACGTTAATCATGCACAAGAGGATTCAAAACAAAAAACTCAGATCTATTTCCCTTCATAAAATTGAACAGCAGTAGTTAGAAAATAAAATTCAGTAAACTTTATTTTTTCTGCAACTATCTGCAAAATTAATCCTTAATAAAAAAAAAAAGATAACAAATTAACATACAAACCGGTGAAGTGAACTCGTTTTTTATTTTATCGGCCATTCTGCATTTTGGATACTCTTGTATACTTATAATTAATGATCCATACTTATATATGTGATTTGATCTAAGGCAATATTCATTCAAAAGAAATGAAACAATCGATGTTTTATTTATTGCTTTTATTCACACTCCATGGACAATTAACAATAGTTTGAAGGGGTTAACTGAGGAATATTCGGAAAAAGATAAATAATAGGCCTAATGGTAATAACATGTTCCGATTTACCCAGAGTAGTCTCATCTATATCAGTAATTTTCTCCCTAAAGACCTAACAAGCTTGAAATTATTGGCGTTCCATCGTCGTTGGATTTAAACCCCGGCTTTAGCCTGGCCTACATTCACACAGTTGCAAAGACAGGTATATTACATAATGTACATTTTTCCCTCCAGTTTTCTTTGAAGTATACCGATCACCAAAATATGTTTTCTGTTGATGTAAGAGGTTCCATGTTGATGAAAATGTATTCAAAATAAGAGCTTCAAATATTACTTCTAAAAAGAGATATTGCAATCTAAATACATTCTTAGTAACAGTAAAAGTACGTCATTGCGTATGATTATTAAGGCTCGCACGGAACCAAAGTCCGTTTTTTATATTTTTTAAATGTTGATTTTTATACATTCTAGCTACACACAAGTAGTTTTTTCAGGTGATTGGTACAGTTTAAGCGTCTCAAACAAGAGTGTCCCAACTGTGAGATAAAATTCATTGTCATTATATCTTCGTCTGAACAGCTTTAGAATGCTGAAGCTCTTACCTCAATGGAAAAGAGAACGCATCTCGTTCATTCTTAAGAACTGAGCCAAATCAATAGTCCACTAGAGGACTTCTATTTCGGTTGTCCCAAAAGACTGAAAAGAAAAGAAGATAGACGTTGAAATGCAGTGCGAAGCGTACAAGAACTTAAAGATATACTGTCTAACATTTTCATATAGTTATGGTAGTACACGTAGTTGAAATATTCATTAATTAAGCTAATAGAATACAAGTAAAATAACATCCCCGAAATGATAAAAATAATATTGATGTAAAGGAAGGCAAAAGGATATAGATTTCATGTTCAACAAAAAAAGATAACAACCCTTTTAGTAGGCCATCCTACAAAGGAACGTGAAATGCTATAGATGTAAAAATTGACAAATTATTAATGCATATTTCAAAGGTACTCTACTCTATGTTATCGTCACCCACACAATTTCGGCGCCGCTTCTATTTGGGCTCACTTTTCAACATGTTATTCGAGAAGTTACAAAGTTTCGTTCCGGCAGGCGCTCCGTTATTTCAGTCACTGTCTTATTTTCGATTGTTTGCGGTTTGTTTGTGTGCTCGAAGTATTAGAGGACGCTTCGATTTATCGAATGGGGGAAGGGCCTTCTTCAGAGTGTAACTGTCTTTTGTTTTGTTTAATCTGCAGAGTTCCTTTTCTCCGTTCGTTCCTCACGAGGGTCCTCGTATAAGGGATTTGTCCCCAGCGCTGACTGGCCGAACCAAAGAGTTACTGATCTTTGGCCAAACAAGGCTTTTGGGGTAACTTATGGATGGGTCGTCTTTTGAAGTGTGATATGTGTCGAGAAGGCAACGGATGACTAGAAAGGAGATATAGCAGGGTTTTGTTGTTACGCTTCTATTTACCAGGATTTCAACTAGTCATCAATTTGTTTTTGATAGTGGACTGATTGTATATGATTTTTGCGATTGTGAAATGATTCCAGATTGACTATCCTCACGCGTTGGTCCTTGTGTATAAACAATCATCATTGTCACGATCGGTAACGCTGAAATGTGCAACAAATATCTGTAATAACCTTTTGATAATGACTCGACAGGGATGTAGTCTTCGTGCTTTGGCACCTAGCCATTGTTTTTTATACTCCATGGTTTGATGAGAAGTCAAAGCTGGCCAACATGTCAGTGGAACCCGTGATGAGTCAACCGTGGGACGTGCTGCCACCGAACGCGACGCGGGTCGTCAGCCGGGAGAGCAGTGAGCGGCAAGCGTGGAGTGAGTCGCCGTCAGATCGGACTCAACTTCTCACCGAGGTAGGTCAAAGCTCCTCAAAGGGCCCCGTCGACGAAATGGTGCACGACGACCGCGGTGATAAAAAGACAAAAACGGACTTCCAGTCGGATGAGGAAAGGAATCCCGAACACATTTTGCCGAATGAGGCTACGACAGGAAACGAGTATAAAGAAGCACATCGGAAACCAAACATTAAAGTGGCAGATCATTCAAATGGAAGTGTTAAACCGATCACGGCTTCATCCCAACACGACGAAGAGGATGTACTATCAAGAGAAGAGATGAGCAGAAAAGAGTCGACAAACTATCTTGACTTGATAGATGATTCCAACTTCGTTCCCATGCCGGGCATCCAGAGGAGAGAATCTAAAGAGGCTGTTCAACTTGATGAATTCGCTTCGGCATCGGATATGTCTACCGCTCCGACGTCAGCCGGAGGTTTCTGGACTTCCATCAAGGCCGTGAATATTTTAAAATCAAAAGTCAAGTTAAGAGAGAAGATCAAGCGAAGAAATAAAAAGGTGTCTACACAACGCGTTGATTCTTTCTTGGAGAAATTCACCACGAGGCGAGCTGATCTGTCCAACTATCCCGAGGACGAGAATGCCAAATCCGAGATTGTTGAAGACGAGGATGATGACGAGGAAGAGAAAACGAAAACCATCGTCGATCCGGATGGCGATTTCCTAATGTATTGGTTGTCGGTGGTCAGCATCGTGGTCATGTATAACCTTTGGGTGTTGATCGCCCGGGAAGCCTGGCCAGAGCTCCAAGAGAAAGGCCGCATCACATGGTTCGTCATTGACTACTTCTGTGATTTCATCTACATTCTTGACATTGTGGTCCAGTCCCGAACCGCATACCTGGAGCAGGGTCTCCTTGTCCTAGACGGAAAGAAACTCCTGAAACATTACGTCAGATCATGGCAGTGCATAGTCGATTTCCTCTCCCTCCTCCCCACCGATCTCTTCTACCTCCTTGATACCAGCCGCCTGCACCCGATCGTGAGATGTCCAAGGTTCCTTCGGGTCTACAGGTTTCAGTTCTGGTACATGAAAGTGGAGACAAGGACTCAGTTCCCAAATACATTTCGCGTCATTAACCTCACCCATGTACTTCTGTTGCTTCTCCACTGGGCTGGAGCAGCCTATTTTCTCATTTGCGAAGCCATTGGTAATACCTCGGAAACGGACGATTGGGTGTACGCAGGACCTGTTGGAAGAAATGCCACCTTGCCTCATAAATACCTTGCTTCCTTTTACTGGTCGACATTGACTCTGACCACTATCGGCGACCTCCCTGCTCCCGACAACGAAATCGAGTGAGTAGAAAATGTTGACTCAATACCATGTCATATTTCTTCTTCTTCTTCTTATCCGCCTTTGACACATCTCATCAAAACATCCGATACACGGTTATTGAATGATAATGTTTAACAGAATACAGTTTTTTAAATAAAATTAAGGTTTAATACAAATTATAAACAAGAAAACAAAAGGGTATGCAGAGATGTTTACTTTTTTCTTTCTGATCATTCATTCCAAATACAAACCAAGGAGAACATAGCATTATTTAAGTAGGACCTGCACAACAAAACTGTAACAGGTGCAGCTCCTTTGGAAGGTAATATGAACTAAAACTGAATTAATTGTCGTTGTAATGCATAATCGAACTTGCTTTAAATTACATAGGAGCTTTTCTGATAAGTCGAACAATATCTATAATTATCATCTTGCATACGAGTTTAATTACAAAATCTTATAATTATACCGTCAACTGACTTAATGACAACATCATAAATACAATAATGCGTCATCTATCAGTAGAATCCGGCAATTTCATATAGCCTGTGACTTATTGAATCACATCCTGAAATGAAACTAAGTTTTGAATATGGAGAAAAGGTAATCACGATTTCTAACAATGTTTTTTCTTTATGAATGGAATTTCTCTAGCTTGAAACGAAGATTAGAAATGAACGGATTTAATATGAACTTCAGACTGAAATATTGAAAGTTTTTAAAAAAAGTAGGGAAAATCATATCGCTAGCTGAGCAACATAGAATTGAAGCGAGTGAGGTGTTTAATGAAAGTGTGTTTGTCCCCCTCCTTTAAATAAATGCGAGAAAAGATGCATCAATGATGCATGTAACCGGAGTGTTGGCTCAGTCAGTAGAGCGTCCGCCTCACAACCGGGAGGTCGTGGGTTCGAACCCCGGCCGCGTCATACCAAAAGACGTTAAAAGATGGGGGTTGTTGCTACCTTGTTTGGCGTTCAACAATAAGGGATATAGCAACGTCGATCTGGCGCTGCTCAGTGGCTGCCGGGCTCACGATCAATTGGGCAAAAAGAATTTCCGTTTCGGTTTAATAAAATTTGGAGTGGACTATTAGGCTATTATTATTATTATTATCAATGTAAACTATACTGTGAGGCATGTAGGCCTTCTTACCATATACAAAAATCTTTGTATATTTTCAGCCATTTTATTACAAAGGACTCCCGATATATGATATGCTATTTTACTTCCACGATTATTCATTTTTATGTAAAACAAGGTCTCTGTAGCATTTGATCTTCTTCCAAGATCTTTGTTTTTTGTCCGACACTCACACCCGATTATAAAATTATAACTGAAACCGTGTTTTAGGCAATTCGTAAATGTTGATTACCGTATATAATAATGGGTGTATATACTCTGAAGCTTTAAAATCATCAAAATTATATATAATAAGAAATGGACTCAGTCTTGCTGGAAATCGCTTGCACTATATATACACACACTCATGTGCATATTAGACTACATAACATGTGACATGAATGTTTGGTCCAGTTGTTATTTCTTGTCATATTTTGCATATGTCATCGTCTGAATAGTAATCACGTGCAGGAAACTTTTCTACCATGATATTCTTCCGAACTGAAATGAAAACAACGAGAAAGCTAGTTCACAAATGAATATTCCTTTAGTTACGTCATCTGGGCTCAGCCTTCTCTTTAAGACATGAGGAAGCCGTTGTTAATTGATCAATTAATTACTTCCATGAAGCTCATGTCGACCTTTCACGATTTCTTTTTGTGATTGAATCAACAATATTCTCCCTGTAGACAATGTCTTGGCTTTACATGTTGTTTCCTTGCGCTGAGAGCCAGATAAGGGCGTTAATGCCTCAGTCCTACCGCAAAACCTTCTCCACACACCCCGATTTGGGGGCCATCTGTGGTAAATAATTTGGGTTGTACGAATCTTGCTTCTGCGACAATTGCTCAACGTCAATTTCCTATACACACTAAGCGAATTCTCGTCTTCAACCCTGGACCCAAAACATAATTAACTCTATAACCCTAATCCTAAAAACTTACTGAAACCCCGGACCCTAACCCTTTACTTTTGAGGAAATAAAGCCCGGAGCGCTTTGTCTCAGGAGCAAATGTCATGTCTTCATTTTCGGTTGATCTGTTGTCGATCTGGTCTCGGTCTCGTAAATGTGACTTTAGTTTTAGTAATTAACACACTTCTTACTCTTAAACATATGATCAGTTACCAAGAAGAGACATGTAAACATTCACAAAGGAAACGGAAAACTAAATGACGTTTGCTTTTAGCTAATTGTATTAAGTAATTGAGTTAACACCCTTCCGGCTTTTAACATGTGATCAGTAACCAAGGAAAGAGCTCTTCGTGAAAACTAAAGGAAATCGCGTCTGCTAAGTGTTGAGTGCCAGAAGAGCGCAAACTGTGCTAAAGTATTTTATTTAACGCCCTTTTGAATGTTAACATATGATCTGTTTCCAAGAAGAGAGTTTACACTCATTAAACATTTTCTCAAAGGAAACCTGTTTGAAAAACCTGATGAGGTTCATCTGGCTAGCTCTGTTGGCGATGACGAAATCAGTAACGAGGAAAATTGTCCGCCAGAAAATCAAACAAACAGTTTTCACATCTTTATACTGTTGTCTATATAGAAAAAAAAAGAAGAAAAATAAAATAAAATCGAAATTAAAAGAGAAGTGTTGGTTATTTTACCTGACTGCTAAGAAAGCATAAATTCTTATTAGTAAGCAACCAGACGACCGACGGCTTTAGGTCCTCTCCGAGAGACACATTTTCTTTGTGTATACTTGAGGTATGTCGGATTTTTTGTTTTAAAGGGGGTAGCACAAGTCGGTTGTGCCCTCATCCTATTCCGCCACTTATCCAATCATTTTTTGTTATTCATGTCTGGAAATATTTTTCTTGTATGATTAAATTATGCTTACAAGTGTCAACGTTCATTTTTTAAGTCTTAATTTAAAGATGGTATTTCTGTTCACAACATTTAAAAACCATTGATGTTTCAATTCATATTCCAACAAAATGGAAACGATTAAGATAGGGTTCTTGTATTACTATTTCTAAATCACTCGTACGGAATTTTCAGTGTCTGTTTTATTACAAAATTATATACAAATAATATTAAACTCGTGCCATGTCAAGTGTACCACAATTCATGCACCTTTTACCTAATTTCATGACCTTCCTAATGTCTGATTCTATCTGCTATTTGGATATTTATTTGGAATGTAATTACAGTAACTAATTCGTTGCTAAGCATAAGTAAACAATCTATGTTAGATTCGATTGTGGTAGCTCTGATCAATGTATACGAACTAGATAACGCAGTTTAAACACTTGATTCGCAAATTACCTACCAAAGTTCGCCAATTAGTCGTATTAGCCTCACCAAGATGACATTCCAATACTGAGGTGAATCATTAAAATTTGGTTCAGATTCATAATGATTTCTAGTCACCTTATAACATTGACGACTACGATTGTTAGTATATTTGTCAGGCTTCAACGGTTTCATACCATTAAACAAAATAAGCTTGAAAATAATATCAATTCTCAACTGCAGTATTATATCTCAACGATAGCATTATATCTAAACTACATGAACGACGTTACAAGTTCGGGTTTACCGTCGCATAACTTGACAAGTTCTCCCGGCCCAATAGGTTCTTCTCCCCATGATATTAGAGAGCTCCTGCCTGTCTTTATAAACATCTCTCATTAAAAAAAAATCGTGTAACTTATATTTAGAAGTTGCAATGAACACTTCTAACAAACATTACAATCTCGGCCATAAACATAAAAGCAGATTTAGAAAATAACAATAATTACACCAATAATATTCCTGTGAAAGAGAGATAATTCATGATGAACTATCATCTTCCTGGTTGTTTATACCACGCTCGGAAAGACTTTTGATAAATAGACATTCGCGCCTTGTCAATCACATATTGAAATGTGCGAACATTACATTGTGTAATCTGATTCTGATTTCTATGGAGTATACACTTGGTTTGTCAAATTCCCCTCGAGTTGATATTTTAATAAATCTTTGTGATTGTTTTTAACATACAACATTATCAATTTCAGAATTTAATAAGAACTTTTCCTGCCACCGAAAATGCATTCGATTAACGACGATTCTCCTAGAAAGTTTGGCAGAATAAGCAAGAGTAAATATAAAATTTCTGCTGTAGAGTTTCGATTAAATTGAGGATGAGCTTTCGATCTTTCTTTTTAATCCATTCAATGACGATTTAACGATTTTTCATTATATTTGAATCAAGATGGGAATGGAGTGCATAAAATGCAATATATTGATGGTTAGAGAAGGTGATCAAACGCCACTCAATGGATTCAGATCTGCTTCTCCAATTATCGATTCCTTCATTAAGTGTTTGGGGTTACACGAGTGATGACGTCATTGTTCCCCCGTGACGTCCCTTATAATTATTCCCTTCTTCGAAACATCACTCTAAGATCTCAAAAGCTAAATCAACATTTGAAAAGGCAAACAAGGCCTAGGAGTGACAACAATTTCAAAATGGTAAATTAATACTTTTAACATGCTGCATTTGGCACTATGAAGGTTGTTGAATCCAGCATTTAAAACTGCAAATCTATACTATTTTGAGATTGTTGCCACTCCTTGGCCATGTAAACCCTTTTAAATGTTTATTATAATATTTGAATTTTTAGAGTGCTTCTTTCAAAATGGTACCATTAAATGGTACTACGCTTCCCCTTGGTAGGGAAGGGTGTGACGTGATAAAATTTATTGAACTGAATTAAAGTACTTTGTATGATGCAATTTATCTTTTATCAAATTTTATTTTCATTCTAATGTTATGACAAACTATGTTCAATTATATCAATTCATATTTATTTCATTTCCAACAGAGAGATAAACAAAGGTATTACATTTTTTCATACATTATACATTTTTCTGGTAATTATACAAATACACTTTGCACATAATAAAATTATTACAAGAAATTCTTTATTTCTGAGGAAATGGGGAATCCACTAAAAAGCAGTGCTTGTAGTTTGTGGATCCCCCAGACAAAATATAATTGTTTCAAATTTTGGACGACCCCCCCCCCCCCCCATCATATTCCAAAGGGTAGACCTACTAGATTTACAGAAACGAATTCGAACAAGTTCATTACTATAATCAATACTATGGATCATGCAAAGTGAACAATGGCTAAACAATGAACAATGATCATCACGGCCCAAACTTTTAAGGTAGAGAAAAACTAAATTTAACAAAATAAATATTGCAATGCATTTGATTTACACAAAAAGTAATAGGTAATCTTTCGTGTTGTTACACTCCCAAAACTTTTTTTTGTAAAGTGGAACCATCAGTTTTATTTCATTAATCTAATGAGGTTTTGTTTTTATGAAGGCATTCTTATTCTAAGATTTTATATTGATTGTCATTTTATTTGAAAAAACACAACATATGTTCAGCCCTCCATTTAAGAGTCCAGTATTTAAACCAGCTATTCAACACGATCTTGCAAGTTTGCAAACTAAATTTGCTTTTAACCTTCGTCAACAAATAAGTAAACAGATATACCACACTTAAATCTCATCTGTTCCTATGGCTTAAACCAGAGTTGACTACAAACGTCATGCACTTTAACGGCTGTACAAATAAAACACAGACTTTTCATCGTAACAACCACCACTTGTACATGTATCCCGAAAAGTAAACAGTGGCTTGGACTTATCAAACGAATGACAGTGGAGTATTTGCATATTTTGTCCTCCTAATCGGTGCAGGTTTAAGTCATAATTTCACCTGTAATTTAAGGGTTATCACATTATTTTTTCTTCAAATGGTAACGATCACTCATTGGTATGGATTGGTATGATATAAAAGAAGCGCAAGGTGTATAATTATTTCAATCATGTACTTTATCTGTAAAAGCAAAGCTTTAAAACAAATCAAACAAACAAAATTAAAAGCAAAAACAAACACTCTTCTTTGATACAATTCTTAGAATTATGATCCTAACCTGAACACGACCTTTATTCCCCCCGTTCCTTAGTTACTCCTTTAACTGTTCAAGAGGGTTTAAAAGCAAAAATATTACGTAACAATGGTCTCCTAGACTGGTCCTCGTTGTCATGTAACAGTACCTGAACTATACAGTAACTATACAGGCTTCAATATAATTGATTTTCTACTTTTATGAGTTCTTTTAAATTCCATCCATTTAGCGAGAAAGGAGGAAGGGGGATCTTTCTTTCTCGACGAAGAATCGCAAAAATCGACCGCTTAATAAAGAGGAGCAATTAGGCGCCTTTTATATAGGGAACTATTTCTAAACCGAGATAACACTTCGCTATTTGTGAACTTAACAGTTCGTATCTTTGAGACCTTTTCACAGATTATCCGTCAAAAGGAAACGTCTTAATAGCCATGCAGAAGCCCTATTTGTATGATTTTGTTGTTTTCATACTGCTTCTGCATGAGGGATATTGCTTGGAGCTAACATTATTCTCAGCTGCAAAACGGTGTATTTTTTAATGGATTTCTGGAATTGAATTTCTTCAAAATATACTCCCATATTGAGAGATCGACCTAACGATGTTATCCGCACAATTCAGAATCATTAGTATGATAAGAGTAACTTGAAAATCATTTGTATTGTTTTAGTTTATTATTAATGGGATGTACAAGAAATGAAATATATTATAATGATGAAAAAAGAGGGGAAACTGTGTAATTTAACTTCAACTTCAAAGTACTAGATGGTGACAATATGTACACACCCCAAAACCATCATTCGGGCAACCAAAACCTAAACATTCTATTCGTTATACCTCTTTGAATTTGTATTTAAATTTACAAACATAAATTAAACTTTTAAAATTATAGATTCATGCAATGCCATTTACTTTCTCTTTCACAAGAGACGACGCCGCCCCCTCCACTGAAAAAAAAGAAAACTTCTTTATTCAAAAGTAGGAGTGACTTGAAAACCATCGTGAGCCCAATTTACATGTATATTGAATAATATTTTCCAGAATATAACTTATCATTTATCAAACAAATTAACAGGATAGCTTAGTGTGTACAATTTGTTTATAACCATTGGTAGAACATTGCAAGTATAACTTTAAATACATAAATTGTTTAACAAATATATACAAGTATCCATGTGTAGCTCAGCTTTGGTTTGCTTTGGACTCTTACCGTTGCCCATCCACAGACAATCAATATTTACTAGATGCTTGAGGCATGGAGATTAACTGAACAAGAAGCCCTTTCAATCTTAGGTTAAGCCCTCTCGAAACATCAAGTCCAATCGTCTTGGGAGAACAAAAATTTAAAGGAATAGTACAAAATTCTCCCAACGATATTCATCCCGCTGGTACTGGTAGAAAAGTAAATAAATTTCAGAACAAACAGATTTGTTCAATTATTATCATTTAGTTTAGTTTTCAATAAGAAGGCGAATGTATATTATGTTTCTTTGCATCATATCCGGTACCCGATTTGTGATTTCTTAACTTCACATGGTCAACAATATGATTGGCGACATCGGTATATACAAAGTACTTAAATTGCCAATATACATGCATAACACGGACACAAAGACCTTCGAGAACTCACCACAAAGGCAATTTCAATATCCCATCGTATAGTCCATTGCCATAGCACTTAATCATGTTGGGATTACGTAACACTTTATAGTTAAATGATCGCACATTCGATGGTTGATGGCCAGGGCTATTGAAATGGCCATGGGTTGATTTTTGATTTTCAAAAGTCTTTGCGATCGTAATAATATACACATAATTGGTTGATTCATGATCATCCAGATAATTTTTATATCTGTTAAATAATTTTTTAATTTTTGCTTTTTTTTTCCTTCTTGTTCCTCAGATACTTTGTGCAAATTGTTGGATATCTGGTGGGCATTTTCATATTCGCTACAGTTGTCGGTAAGTTCCCCAGTCCACACATTGATTTATGTTCATTCCATTCAACGGTAAATAAAGGGTTTCTAATTCTTGGAAGTATCGAATCATAATTTACAAAAAAGTAAGAGGCTATATTAATCCGTAAAATGAGACATAACCAAAATGAGAAATGTTTATACAGTCAGATCTTATAGGTACAAAGCAATTATAGCTATTTATCCAAGGTGCTTTTTCTAAAAACACCGCTTCAAATATTTTTATGAAGATAGTTTGGAGAGCCAAACAAAGATGCGATGGGATAGTAATCATAACATTCGGATTTTAATTTGTCTTATTACGGAGACGTAAATTAAAGCTTCCAGGACATATGGAAAACGTTTGAATCAAGCACATAAATGTTCACTGTTTTATTGTGTCTTTAATTTTTTCAATTGAATTTAATCAACAGGGCAAGTCGGTGCTGTCATAGAGAATCGCAATGCGACCCGGATGGAATTTGAACGCCACGTGGTAAGTCAGAACGTGTTATTTGTTTACTTCTTATAATGTTTGTTTATTTTGGGGAGTATTTTGCTGTTGTCCAGGTTAATGGTTTCCACTTTTTTTCCCGTTTGACAGGTTATGTAATTGAATTTAAAATGGTGGTTATTGCAGCGGCGTTGTTAGACTATCAATTTAGTGCCCTCTAAACTAATTTGCCGACAAAGTCGTCGGTAAAAGCTTACTACAACAACAAGAAAGAAGCAATAGATGACTCGAGACGATGACAAATTAAGTTTAAGATGAGAAGTTCTGTGGATGCAGGTTTAAGAGTGGTGTTGTTACCTCCGACATTTTCTTTTCCCGTTTTATAGGATCATGCCAAGAGATATATGCAAACAAACAACGTGCCAAGAGACGTTCAATTACGGATACTAAGATGGTATGACTACACATGGAAACGGTATGTATCATTATATTTATTTAGATTTCGGAAGGGGAGAAGGGGAGAGTTATAAAGATAAGTGTTCCTTAACGGTAGGCTATTTGTCGTAAATATTATTCCTTCATATTGTGAGGATTCGTAGCATTTATACGGCGCCATATTTCATAACAAAAAAACACAAACAACTTTCTAATGAGTTAATATAGATGCCCTATAACACACATTTTCATCGCTATTGCACACCCATGAGAATTATACATTTCATATTCCAACAAAATTTGTCAGTTTGCACACACACGCGCACACAACACACACCCACGCGCACACACACACACGCGCACTTACACACCCGCACATGACGGGTGTACTTAAAGCAAAGCACAGTTTTAAAAGACTTTGATGGGTGCTCCATTTGATATTATACGTTGTATCAATTCTTTATAGGCCCATTTTGGATTGAAGATTGAAAAACAAATCGAATTGAGTTGAATTCTACTTAGTTCTTCGACTGTCTCTTGATAAAATTGTTTTTCATTTAGAGGTTTTATACAAATCACGTGTTCTTTTCCCAATCTATATCAACAGTGGTGCTACACAAGGACGAGGGGACGTCAACTCATTGGGTCTACTCCCCGACAAACATCGTACAGAACTCGCTCTCCATGTTAATCTACAAACTCTTAAAAGGGTAACTTTATTCAAATATTAACAACTTAATTCTGACACTATCTAATGTTTCATTCGGTTAGGACTGCATCATCAGTCACATAGATTTGGACCAGTACTCGTATGAATTCCCTGTTAGTCACTTTCGGGACATTCCCTGTACGCCGTTCATTCAAGTTGTAATGTGACATTGACTTTCTTATTTTTGAGATGATTAACGCTGAAAATAATTCCCCAGGTTTCATTCGAAATTATTCGATTCCTTAAAGAAATATTTTTTCATGGGCATTCCTGAGGCTGATTTATCATAAGCTGATCAAGAGACAACCCCGTGGAGGAAAGGTTATTAAAAAAAAAAGAAGTGAACATCAAATATCGCCAAGTGTCTTATCAATCCTACCCTGAACGGTGTGAGTCTGCAGGGCCGAAAGGGCTGGCAAGGTCACGGGGAATCCTGAATAAAGTTCCCGGGAAAATTCGCCCCGGATCCGCCCCAGCCCCCTACCCCTACAATCCTGGATCCGCTTCTGGATCAAGGGTCTATATTTTCTAGACCATACACATTAAATTCACTTGAGGTGACTTTCTCTTTACAAAGGACCTTGCTTTAATACCATGAGACCCTACAGACTGCCTAAGGACCTTCTTGGAAAAAGGGCTAGTTATTGTTAGCTCACACGGCTTAATATTATTGTCACTGCAATGTTGTAACATTTCTTAAGCTTTAACATTTTTCAAGCTTGACGAATCAAATTGAATCAAGTCAAATCAAATCACCCCCTCTCCTAGGTGTCTATTCTGGAAGTCTGTCCTCCAGAGTTCCTTCACGATCTGGTCCTGAAGATGCATCTGTGTATCTTCACTCCTGGAGACTTGGTCTGTAGGAAAGGAGAGGTTGCCAGGGAGATGTTCATCATCTCCGATGGTCTCCTGCAAGTCATTGAGTGAGTTTTCACTGCTAATGATACTACTACTTCTACTAGCTACTACTACAACGACTACTACTACTACTACTACTACTACTACTACTACTACTTCTACTACTACTACTACTACTACTACTACTACTACTACTACGACTACTACTATACTACTACTACTACTACTACTACTACTTCTACTGCTACTACTACTACTACTATTACTACTACTACTGCTACTTCTACTACTACTACTACTACTACTACGACTACTACTACTATACTACTACTAATACTACTACTACTACTACTACTACTGATACTAATACTCTACTACTACTACTAATAATAATAATAATAACGATAACAACAATAATAATGTTGTGTAATTACGTATAAGTTACATTTCTTATGTAATATTGCAAATGACATTTGATATTTAATTTCTTGCAAGTATTTTCTCATGTTTTGACTGAATTATGGAAATAAATTATATGAGTTGCATTGAATTGAATGATAATAGCCATACTGATAATAACAATGATGATGATAATAACAAATAATAAGTGTTTGCATAGTTGAATAATGTTTCCACTCTTTTCATAAACAATCTCTTCGTTCCTTTTTTTACATTTGCAGTAAGTCTGGGCGAGTGTTAGCTACGCTGAAATCAGGAGACTACTTTGGAGAGATTGGCATACTCGATCTGGAAGGCACAAGTAATAGGTGAAAAATAGGACTATTGTGATTTTTTTCTTTCTAAGAAAACTTCAACCCCAGACAATTGCGCTTCTAAACACTACATATATTCCTCAGAAAACTAAGCCGATAAACCATCCCTAGGATAGCGAGGTGGCTCAGTGGTAGAGCAATTCGTAACAGGGAGGATCCGGATTCGAAACCGAGTGGATTCGGTAGTGCCCTTTACTTAGCCATTAATCCTCATTACCAGGTCCCTCGGAGAGTTAAAGTTGTCGGTACCCTGGTTGCTTACTTACAAGAGCACACGTGCTTTCTTAACAGTCAGGTAAAATACACCGTCAAACCATCAACCATCAACTTCCAGGCGTTACACTATCTACCACAGACAACTAAACCAAAACTGACCCAGAAAACTCTTCCAAAACAACTACCCCAGAACAACTACCCGGTCAAGGACCTTCAAAAACTAACCCTAAGGTTATCCTATTCTTATGCTTTTTTTTCTTCTTCTATGTAATTTCTTTTCTTTGTAAATTGAAACTGGAGAATGATTATGTTTTTTTTTATATTTCAATCAATGACTTCCGATTTCCTAAAACAAGAACGAGTTGACATCACTTCCCCAATATTGAAACCCAATGTTCCCGATTCTTGTTTTGACAGACGAATGGCTGATGTACTTTCTGTTGGGTTCTCTGAGCTTTTCTCCCTCTCTAAAGATGATATCTTGGGTGTGCTTAAAGACTACCCTTCTGTAAAGGTGAGTGTAATGGATGAGCAAACTAATTAAAGGGTTTAGTGGTCGGATGTATATTTGGTTTCCCGCTCCTAATGTATGCACATTCTTCACTACCCAGGGAGCATGCCAGCCATACGCAATTTTAACAGACGCCCACAATGCTGAGCCAACTACAATGACTTTCGCATCCCCTCGAGTACCCACGTATCCTTATAATGAGTACCCGGTTGGGCACGATTGTTGAAACCAAGGTTGAAACACCTCAGTGGAGATGATAATGTAGAGATAATATACTTTGCTAAAGGACAATATTTTTATACCGGGGATCGAACCCGAGGCCTTTACATCTCCCGCCAAGTCATTAAACCACTCGACCTCCACACCTCTAGGCTATATTTTTTACACAAGCAGAGACATGGTTATCCCCAATACAATAGTAGAGGTGTCGAAGTCGAGTGGTTTCAGCACTTGACCTTAAATTCAAAGGTCGTGGGTTCGATCCCCGATACGGCACTAATATCTTTTTGCAAGGCATTAATCTACATTTGCCACTCCATACCCAGGAAAGAAATGGGGACCTGATGAGGAGAGCCTTTGTCATATACCCGCACAGTGAACATATTGTAATAATACTCTCCAGGGAGTGTAGATGGTGCACATTCTGTGTGGATGAATTCTATGACCGGGGTAAAAATAGATCTGTAAAGCGATTGGAGACGGTATTTCGTATTAAGCGCTATGTAAATCTAGATTATTATTATTACAAATAAATCCATCCTCTTCCTCGTTATCTTTCATTCCCGATACCGTGATTGATGACAGACCGTGATCGAGAAAGAAGCAAGGAGAAGGCTCAAGACACAATCGATGAAGAAAGAACAACCAGACGACCACGACAACAAGGATGCCCCGGACGTCGAGAAGGACATCAACCGTGTCGGTATCTCCTCAGAAATGAGGTAGGTCAATTTGATGTAGTTAGCCGTCCACTGGTTGGATATATTGAGGGTATTCACGCCCTCACCTCTATGTCTCTCTCTCTCTCTCTCTCACACACACACACGCACACACACACACACACTATCTCTTTGCATTCCCCCTCTCTTATTCTCTCTCTCCGAGTCTCTTTTTTCATCGCTCTTTCCCGACTTTACCAATTTCTTTTCTTCTCTTCTTTTTCTGTCTAATGCTGTTATCAGAAACATGTTTATTTCTTTTAAGAGGCACACTTACAATAAACGACTTTCATTTTCCATGTTTTATTATCAAAAATCAGACATTAACAATAAAATCAATAAACTGATCACTTCAACAACTCACTGTCAACATTGCATTCTCCACCCCCCCCCCCCTTCACCTTGACCTCTCTGCAGTAGTTTCAACTCTCCCCTGGAAAACGGGAAAGACTCCACCAAACAGGGATCCCAACAAGGTACTCAGACCAGGCGACATCGGGCGAGTATCACCTCCCCCAACGTTCCGGTCAAGAAAAGAAAAGCGTCCATCCACTCGGGACCTCCCGATGTCGCCATGAAGGAGATAATGTCGTTGGTTGAGAAAGTCGTATCGGAGAAAATTGTAAGTTTTTACGATTTAACATTTTTGGAGGATGATATTGCATTTGAACAATTGATGATGCTCCATATTGCACTTAAGCATGTTAAGGACCACCCCATACTGAGAGCAATAGAACAAAAAATCACGACAGAAACAGTTTGGTAACAAAAATTGTTCTAAAAAAGTTACCGTGTTTAGAGTTCGAGAGCACTGTAACTATATATGTACAAGAGGTTGAATTAACGAATTGGTCATCTATTAAACTGTTAAGTAATTGATCACAACGCTTCCATATATCGGTATAACCAGTTATGGAGCTTAACTTTGTAAACATATAAACGCGTTTGATTATTAATTTAATAATAATAATTACCATAGCGTCTCTTTGTGCCTGAGAAAAAGACAGATTTTGTAACTTACCAAAGCATAGCTCATTCAAAAAAAAAGTGCGCTTTTAGAAATAATTTAACCTAAGATACTAAACTGGAATCATCCATATTTGATGGGATATAACATTCGAAAGTACATGGGCGGTGTGTACAAAAGGTCACGCTCCGTAACACTTCAATAACAGTACATTGCAACAGGTAATATTTCAACAATATACAATTGATAAAATTAATCCAATATTGTGCATTTTTCTTGATTTTCCACAGAACTCTTTTGCCGAGAATGCTCGCCTGTTGAAAGAGACGAACGTGGATATGAAAGAGAGGTTCAGGTTGCTCCAAAACGAGAACGAGAGCAAGACTGCAAAAATTCAAGCTTTAGAGAAACGTATCAAAGAATTAGAGAAATGAAATGTTGTTTAAGGACTGACTTTACAATCACATACAGGTCTTTTTAACCATTTCGTGACAGTTGCCCACATTTTATGATTTGGGTCAACAACCTTTGATTGAGAGCGCTACAAAATATTATAGGCATGAATACAAAGAGCAAACATTCTCACACAAACTGTCTCCATTTTTTACTTAAAATATCGCATCATTTTGATGCCATGAATTTTTTGAAAAGAAGGTTTAAGATACTAAATCTGGCACCATTTCGACAGGTTTCGAATTGAGTTTTCGAAATATGTTTTAAAAAAGCTTCCCGACATCATTCGTGTCTATGAATATTATTTTCAAATACACGCCTTTATGAATACTGACAATAAAGCAATACAACACACCATTGTTGCCGATTTGAACAATCAAAGGTAACCAATTTAGCCATTAAATAATTTCTGTCCTATGAAAGGGTTACAGAATAATGACGAACGTATAGCAGTAATGTCATAGGAGATGGGAACTAACGAAGGAGTGTGAGACCCGCATTCTACGTACAAAAATGTGTTTGTCAAAAAATCCAAACTTGTCAGCAAATAGTTATAAAATCTGAGAATCTCTTAATCTCGGAAGATCTCGAGAACATTTTTTTTGAGAAGTTAGGTTGCAGCTCTTTAAGATTCCTTTTAATAAGGTATTTATCAACAATTAATGATTTATTAATTTTGTTTTTCTGTCGATCAAATTTGATTAAGAAATACCTCAAATTCGTCATCTTATTATTTGTGTTATATAAAATCAGCCTCAGTCTAATGACATTCCAAACATTTTGGAGCAAATTATCCTATGTCAGTCGCCAGTAAAACGACTGGCGCACGTTGCCTTTCTTCCTCGTTCGAATTTATTTATCTTACAAACGGACGATGTCAAGTGTGAAAATGATTGAAACGGTTTTCAGTTTGAATCTTTATGATTTGGTACTTAGTTCAAATATACATAACATGTGTATATTTCAAAACCAGAACGGGTAGATTATGTGTTAAAAACAACTACCAGTATGTGGTATGACTTTGGTACTTAATGGTACTTAATGGTAAGCGTGCCTTTTGAAAGTAACATTCTATGAACCGTATATTTGGTCAATCTCATCTTTGGCTATTTCTAACAATAGAGTTTTATATTTTCTGCATGTACAATGTAATCATAGCAAAGTGACAAGAACATACAAGTTAGTAAAAGTTAACTTAAGACATGGGGTCTTTAGTTATAGTCTTACAATTGAATTGTTTGCGCCATGATTTTCTGATTGTACGTTTCTTTTTCTTTTGGAAACATTTGAAATGATCTCCTCATAATGAAAAACGTGGCATAATGCATATTGCCTAATAAAGATGTAATTGGACTTCTCAGTTCCCATGAAGTTTAAATCATTCCAGTCACCGTGAATGATATCTATTTGTAATATTTTTACCTATGAACGATTATGTATCAGTTGTATGTGTTTTTTTAATTATTTTCACAATCATGTATTGTACAATCCTTCTATCAGCTGTATAAACAATAGCCTATAATCTAGGCGGAGTGCCGAGATTTTTTCTTTGCTGCCAGACTAACCTTAAGCAGAACGTCTGATACGGCGAGACTACGAACCGTGAGTCGCCGTATCAGACGTTCTGCTTAAGGTTAGTCTAGCAGCAAAGAAAAAAGCTCGGCACTCCGCCTAGATTATAGGCTATATAAACAAATATGAGTGCAATATTTCTTTTTTTAAATAAATATATTAATGAATCCTAAATAAACCATTCCAATGTGTGTTTTAGCAATTTACCTCCAGATAATGAATATTTCCAATTGTTAAAAGGTTAGACTTATCAAAGAGAAACTGATGATAGGTCTGTTGAGAAAAGAGATTTCTACTTAACAAGCGTGAATTTGAAGTTATTAAAATATGGATTCAGTTTGCAAAGAATCACTACATATATTTTGTACAGTGGGTTTTATCATGTTTGCATTAGCTTATTTTAGGATTAATGTCTGAAGAGAAAGCCCTTCACCTGTTATTTATAAACGATAATTTCGGAGCTTGTAAGCTACTTAATAATATGATAACAATACGAGATGCACAGGGAGCCCCCCCCCCCCCCCACCCCACGGAATAGCGACGAGAGTGAGAGAAAGAGAAAAAGATGGGAGAAAGAGAGAGAGAGAAAGGGATGAAAGGTAGATAATGAGAGAGAGAGAGAATGACAGAAAAGAAGAGGAGACGGAAAGAGAGAGAGAGAGAGGGAGAGAGAATAAGAATGATAAGACAGGGGATGAAGACACAGAGAGAGAGAGAGAATACGAATGATAAGACAGGGGATGAAGACAGAGAGAGAGAGAGAGAGAATAAGAATGATTAGACAGGGGATGAAGAGAGAGAGAGAGAAAGAGAGATCAAGAAAGAAGAAGAGACGAAGGAGGGAGAGAGAGAGAGAGATTAAACATGTTATCTTCATTATGGCTTTTGTAATGGTTATCCATACACGCGGTATGCCCCAATCTCTCTAACTTGTAATGGTGATCCAAACCATGGAGCTACTTCTTAGTAGGTCCATGTCCAAACACACGCAATGTTAGCAAAAGTTACACACAGCATGTAAAGGCATATAAAGCATATAAAAGCATTATGAATGTGGAAATTCTATTGTGACTTTCATAACTTGTTGATAAACACATATCCACAAACCTGTAGCTCATTCTTCTTGTTCAGTTGACCCATAATTTACACGTGGAATACCTATCCCGATGCCAGAAATTGACCCAATAATTATTCTGCTCAATTGGTTGTACCAAATAGGCCATTTTCGTAATGTAACTAAATTTAATGCATATGTTTTTGTGAAGTGCCTCAATACAAATTATTTCATTCACCTGATAAGATTAATAATATTTCAATAAGTTTTGCTAGGTAGGTCAAGCCATAACGTTTGTCCTACCTGGCAACAAATAATTCGTATTGAGGCACTTCACAAAGACGTATGCATTAAATTTGGTTACATTACGAAAATGGCCTATTAGAAGGAAAACTGAAATGCCAAATACCTCCCGAAATGCAAATGTTACTCAGGCAGTGAAGCGTTAAAATTAAAGACAAACAACACACTCTGCATAATACATTACGCCAATTAGTAAATCCACTGCTTTATTACAAGAAAAGAAGTTTACACGTAGTTTGTATTTCTATGTGAATAAATGAGCAAGGTTTTGGCAACTTAAAGTGCCCGTTCAAAGAAAATCACAAATATGGCAAATAACGTATCACTAGAAATTGGTAAGCTAACAGATGGCCATCGTACAACTACATATCGGGTGATTTATAAAAATACAATTAAAACCACCTCCATAGCATCTAGGATATACGAGAGATTCGCCACAAAAATAACGATGTTTTAATGACGGTCACATTCTAAACCAATCCTGCCCAAGCAGACGACATTACATAAAGAATGAATATAATTTCAATGCTATAATTTCTCAAATTATAAAGAGTTTAGTGTATATAAATGTGATGGCATTTTACACAATTCTAAAAAGGATTTGAAACCGATTCTGATAACTAAATTCTTTTGTTTGTAAATACACTGGATAGGGGTTAATGAACAATCAAAGAAACCACACTTTCAAATCGAAAAACACCCGGAATGATAGCATGGACTGCATTTGTTCGCTCTTTAAACGCCGAACATATCACGGTGTATGCAGCTGAAAATATAATGGCGTCTTTGTTTTGTAAACAAGCAACGGATTCCTTTATTTTTGTATCGCTTCATTTTTTCACCAAAATAGTAACATGCTTGGGGTTTAGAGTGAGGCAATAGATTAACAATTTATCCTGACGGTAGTGAAGTAAACGAAATAGCTGAAGAGAAGATGACAAAACAGGCACTGAATATGTGTGAGATGTCATGGGACTTCGTCTGCTTGTACAAATCATGTTCAACATGTGACGTCACACATCTCAGTAAATTTCGGAGAGCTCTTCAGGCGCTATGCCGGGGCTGTATTTAAGCGTTTTGTAATTGATAATTATCATTACTTCGAATGCTTCGAAGCATTGAATTTTGATAACCTAGTCTAATCAAAGTGTCACCTTTGCAATAATGACAATAAAGTTAGGATTTTTAAAAACATGAACCTTCTCTTTAAAGGGATCCGGTAACTTTGTCTCAGATTCTGAAACAAAATCTTGGATTCAGCTCATGCTGCAATCATAATTATAAACCTTAGTTTAGGTCAGTCAGGAACCCCATGACTTTTACAAGCCGATCCCCTGTCTGTATATCAAGATATTTATGATTGGAATTACAAAGTTTGAAAACCGTGCATCTCAGATTTAACATTGTTAAACGATGCCTTGAATGGTCAATGCAATTTCTTTGAAATTAATTTCGATTTGATTTTCCTGCCATCAGCTTCATCGTGAGAGACTTGATGACAGACTAATATCATGTATTTAGTTCCGGGTACAAGAGTTACATAGAGTACCGAAGCTCGTAAAGTTATGAACTAGAGCAAAATAACACTGAAAATAGAAAATCTTTTTATTCAGATGCTCATATCTCAGCCAATACTTAACATATTCAGTTGGTTTTCGACATTTGGACTTTATTTTTGATGTTCTTTCAGAAAATGAAATTCTAAAAATAGATTTTTTGATGACGTCACACTTCACCACTCTATACTGACGCCATCCGGCCAGGTAGGTGTTTTCGGATATTGTTTGTTTATTTGTTTGTTTTATTTATTTAACCACGGTTAATCACACTGAATGTCGGGTGCGAGTCCAGTTTTACGGATGGCAGTTGACTGAGAATAAATATTTGTTGAAAATCGGATTGTGGGATGTGGATGTTGCGGAGAATAGTGGAGAAAATGGCAACATTAAAAGTGCTGAAACTGTTTTTATCAACTCTGTCTCTTTTCGTCTGTTTTCCGATGTTGATACAAGGTAGGTTATTATCATCAATTCAAATCCACCTTGGTGTGTAATTGTTTGCGTACTGGGGTGATTCTGACTGAGTCGATGTTTAATGAAATGTCATCATGGTCATGCGAGCATATAATATATATGATTCCTTTTAAGGGGCGGTTTTCCTGAGAATTGTCAACAAAGTCAATTTCCCGTTTTTACGCCGATCCTCGTGCCGTTTGTAAATACAGGTGACTAAAGAATAGAAAAATAAGATTATGATTATTTAGTAATTTGGGAACAGGACAATGTTTTAAATATATAAATGTATATATATATATATATAAACATATTTCATCCGACTTATTCTGGAAATAAGGGTATTGACACTTTAAACCCTACGTAGTTTACATATTTATTGAACCTTACAAAAACTACAGGTATAATAGCATAGAATAAGCAATTAATGTACCATGAAATTGTGAAAATACTACGAATTAAGAGCATATAAAACTGAATACGCTTAGCGTATCCTAACTACACTCGGCAACAAAAAATTCCTGCCATTCTGATACACTGTATTGGCCTAATTAAGAACTAAAGATAGTTAACAATGATGAGTCTGCCTTGGCTTGAGCTTGCTTGTCCATTTGATGAACTAGACTGTTCAACCAGACTCTCATGTACGTAGAACGGAAGAACAGCTTCCAAGGATATCCTCGTGGCTCTGAAGTCTGTCTTTCCGGCCCTTACTCCATACTTAACACCCTGCTAATTCAATTGGGTAAATTAACTCTCATTAGAATGTGGAACCTGAAAATATATCAAACATTAGTTATGAACTTAATGACATGAGTATTTCAACAATGGTACTCACATAAATGTCTCATTTGAACGTTTATCTAGATTTATATTATGAACCCAGTTAACATATGGAAATTGTATACAAAATCAATCAAATATTGTTAAATAAATATCGTGACAACTTTAATACGCACATTATATAATGGAACATCACAAACATTAACAAATATGATAGTCTTTCTTCCCATACTAACTTACTAAATGCATAGACAAAATATAGAATTACAAGGTTAGACAATGTGTTTTGACTTACAACTTTCGTTGGTGCTGCATGGATTACTCAGCTAGTCGTCTTCTATGGAAATGTGCCCACAACACCTCCGAGTTGTTGAAGAATAAACTTCTGAGTTTTAAAATTTGGTAACATTGTTCAGATGAGAGAAAATGGTTCTAGTGACATCAATGCTAGATGTGAAATTAAAGATAATCTGAAAGTGTGTGTGAAAACGGACCATTATTAACGATAAAAATTTGGGAAAACTGATCTGATCGATTCCTTAATTCTCTTAACTATATTATTCCAATTTAATTACATTTTAGGTGAATGTATATCGTCACAAAGCAATGAATTGGTTCTATATACCATTCCAGACATTTAATCGTTGAATGATTTTTAAAAGCCTGTCTTATGTCTTATTTTCAAGGGAAACGGTTGGGAAAATTAAAAAATGGTTGGGAGAATTATATGTTAATCACTGTATGAGTCAAAGAAAACCATAAATATCTTTGTGGTTTGAGAATTTTCCGGGATATTTTGCCTGCTAGAGGGTAAGTACAGAGGAAGGAATATAATAAGTAACATTTTATACATTTTTTTTTTCATCAACCTTCAACAATGTTACGGAGTCACTTTAATGTGCAAAGTAAGAATTCTGTAGTGTTGCACCAGTGCAATACCACTGGGCAAATTAGTAGGGTGGACCAACGTACTGACCCTATGTCGAGCCCCTTGAATCTTATGTGTCTTGAATCAGGAAAATGGCTGGTCTTAATTTATTTTCCCCAAGACTCCCATTTGTGTTCATCCTTCATTACCAGTTCATACATGTAGCATGTAAATTCATTTAGGACCAACATGCTTTTAGTCATAAGATGTCACCTCTCTTCTGCAAAAATAGTTATTCTAATATAAATTACAGATTATCACCAACCGATGATATGTGCAAGAGTAGTAACCCTTGTAACATCTTGATCAGATTTAGAAGCCTAACAGCAGACAGGACCGAAAACATCACTATCCCTCCCATCTCCTATAGGGAATGTGTAAAATGCCAAAATGCATGAAGGTTCAGATTTTCACGCTTTAAAAACTGGCTCTGTTAATTTTGCTGAAACTATGAACTTTGGCCTCGAAGTGTTAGAAGTACTAAAAGCGCCCGATTTATATGTAATACCGTACAAACAAATATTTTTAAAGCAGAATATTTTTGTTTACAATTATTTTAGTTAAGATAAAGAATCTTAGGTCCCGCTCCACGAAGTCACGATTTTGGAAACTTCACTCCTCGCTGCTCTGTATCGAAATTTCAAAAAATATTTTGCTTAAAATGAAACACTGAGAAAATATTTTGGGTTGCTAAAACTTAGTTCAGTATTATCGCATTTAGATTTGCGTGTGAATATTATCTATCGTTCACATTCTCCAACTCAAGTACGCGGGATACATTATGAGCTGAGAAATCCTCCTGTTCAGAAATCGAAACGTACTATACCATATATACTATACTATAGTCAGGGAATAATTGTATTGATGATGATTAATAAGAACGCCGATATGTGCATATAATAACGCCATTCTACCATGTACGGTGTACATGTACATTATAGTTGCCTATTATTCATGCAAATTGACTCTGGTTTTGTTGAATGAATTGGAACGGTAAATGCAATAAAAAAAACTTCTACTATCATAAAAATTGGTGGACCACTAGCCTCTACAAAATGGTCAGGAAATCCGCAAATATTATATAAGTCAAAATAACAATTCAACTTTTGTTGTTATCACCCGCTCTGTGGTTTTCAAATATGCAATTGTGCTTCAAGGTTGTGGTCTACGTCAATTTTGTTTAGGGGACGTTACAGGATGTTTACTATTGTCCTTCAAAGAAAAAATTGTGTAATGCTTGAAAGGGCAGAATTTCAGTCCTTTTCAGTTTATGCGCAGTTAATTTCCTTTTCAGAAGTATCTTGATGACGAGAGAAATGCTTGTTACATGTGAGGTGTCTGTTTGCTTGCTGCTTCCAGTGTCGGTGATTCGGGGCAGGCGCGTACGAAGGGGGGGGGGGGGGGGGGTTGGGAGTTGAACCCCCCTTTAACATTTTTTAACGTGTACGTTTTGGATGAAACAAATGCCCAACAAATACAAAAAATAAAACAGAAAATGCAATAAATTTTCAATAATTTATTGCATTTTACCCCGGTTCCCAACATAAAAAAAATCCTCTGTGTGCCCATGCCGTGAGCCATAATGCGTCGCCATCCAGAGGATTTTTTATGTTGGGGACCGGGGTAAAATGCAATAAATTATTGAAAATTTATTGCATTTTCTGTTCTTTATTTTATTTATAGAAACTGCCCCCTACCCTAGCCCCCGCTGCGTACAGTCATGGTTTAGTGACAAAGCAATGGCATCGTAACTGTGAGGCCCCATGATCAAAACCGTGTCGATGTGCTATATATTAGTGCCCTTTTGTGGGGCATTAATCCTCATTACTGTCATTTATGACTTAAGGGCGTAGGTCCCCTAGTTGATAAGCATAGTAGCATACACATGTTTCAGCAGTCACGCAAAACACACATTGTCAAATTATTAGTCAATAAAATCTGAGAATGTTTACTGTTATCTAGATCTATTATTTTTAAATTATTTTTTAAAATAATTCCATAAATTGGGGTAAAACAAAACTATTCCAACTATATGAGCGACAGTGTATATATGATATAAACTAATTGTCACTCTTCTCCCAAGAGTTAAATGGGTACCAATAGAAAGGAATTTCTTGAAACCTGTGAGCACCGAAATCGGTAGCCAAGCTGGGGTATTCACGAGCTCTTGGAGCACTTAAATTGGCGTGGTGGATATGTGCAAATTTGACAATTTGAAATATTGTTATTCCAGTTCGTTATTGAAACGTTATAGTTTTCTTAAAGGGGCTTAACCTCAGGGGTCGTGCCTCTCATTCGGCCCATCAATTGATTTAGGTCTTGATCATTCTACAGTTGTGTTATTATTTAAGTGTCATTGTGGTGTAGTCATGACATATAACTTACTTTATGGGTTGAGGTCCGAAATGCATATGGAAAAAGAAACTGAGTATAGGCTTATACTGTAAAATAACATATTTAAAGGGACTTGGTAACATTGTAAAGATGAGAGAAAATGGTGCTAAGGTAGTGCCTTCAATGCTAGATGTACAATTAAAGAAAATCTGAAAGTTTGAGTGAAAACGGACCATTATTAACGACAAAAATTGGGAAAAGCTGATCTGATCGATATCTTAATTCTCCCAACTTTATCATTACAATAAAATTACATTTTACTTTTAGGTGAAAGTTAATCGAAGAGCCAATGAATTGGCTCTTCATACCATTCAAGACATTTAAGTGTTGAAAGATTTTTAAAAGCCTGTTTTTTGTCTAATTTTCATGGAAGAACGGTTGGGAAGATTCAAAAATGGTTTGGAAAAAATTAATCACTGTTAGAGGATGTTGACCAGTGTCGCCTTCTTAGAAAACCATTAATATCTTTGTGGTTTGAGAATTTTTCAGGATTTTTGCATGTTACAGGGCTAGTACAGTAGAAGGAAGATAAGAAGTAACATTTCATACCAAAATTACGCAATTTTTCGTCAACCTTCAACAATGTTACTGAGATACTTTAACTCTTGGCATTCCAGGTGAGGCTGTCCATATCACAGTGCTGACCTCTGTATACACCAATATAGATACATCTGGAGGTGCGCAGTATATATGTCACCCCAGTGTACCAGACGCTACACTATCATTTGGTCGATCAGCACCCATAACAACAGACAGATCACCACCAGCGGATGAGAGACACTCGGAACAACTTCCATTGGTCAGAAGAGTCATATTCCGTACAGGAGATGGATGGGATAGAGATGGTTTCGGTCCTTTCTACTGTGAGGCTTCTAAGTCCGCTCGAGATGTTACAAGGGTTACTACATTTTTCCAACGAAATGATGGTAAGATTATTATTCCATTCGTTATAATAATCATAATATTTTCTCATTTTTAAAGATTTATTCTTCAATGTGTACTAAAGCAGCTTCCTGTAGTAAGTAGTCAAAGTGAAGTTCTGACTTTTTGAGCATATTCCATGTGAGGTCATTATTACGTCAAACATGCCCATTTGTGTTGATATTGTTTACTTACATTAAAATCGTCAAACGAAAGTCCAAACAGATATTAATTGCCTATTCTAATATTGAAAATGACCAAAACTTGTTATTGAAAAATATTAAGAGGAACAGATTTATTCCAATATGCAATTGATTTTTTTTAAAATATATGTTTCAATGTACATGTACATGTTTGCAAAAAATTGCAAGCCTTATACAAATGAATGGTTTCCTGTAGTGAGTAAATGGCTACAGTCCACATGCCACGTAAATGTAGGTGCTACATAATGTATTTAATATGGTTAACATACTTTTATTTGGTTAATTTATCATTATCATCCCTTTTGACAGCTAAATTCATATCAAGTGATGGATTGTTTACAAAGACAGTTAACGTGAATGACACTGGAGTGATGATCAGCATGACTAGCAGATTTGGATCTGATGCAAGTGACAATGTGATTACTTGGATGAAAGATGGAAGTGAGGTTCTTACATCATTTGATGGACAGACTCAGATCAGCTTCCCAAACCCAATCCAGACATCAGACCAAGGAATCTATGAGATCTACTATGATAACGAGAGGAATCAAAGTAGAGGAGGATTGTACAGACTAATTGTCAGAGGTACATGTACAAGTGTATTCCTGCTTAATTCAGACTGGGCTTTTTGAGAGGGGTCATTAATTTCTCCAAGATAATATGGTTTGTTATGATGCATGTAAAAAGTTTTGCTTAATATTTAGCCAAGAAATCTTTATTTTATGCAAGTTACATGTGGATGATGATCTTTAGATATTCATTTATATTTCAATATTGATGAAAAAATGAATCTGAAAAATTACTCTCCCTATCTCATATCAGAATGCCCTGCTGGTAAGTGGGGTCACCCTGAGTGTTATGGTATCTGCGATAAATGCTACAATGGTGGAGTATGTGATGGCAAGTCTGGTCTATGTATATGTCCTAACAACTTCAACGGAACGAATTGTTTAGAAAGTAAGTACCGGTAGGCCTGAAGAATTGCATTTGAAATGATGTTTTTTTTTTTTAAATCTAATGTATAGATGAATTGAGGAAGATATTTCTTGTCTTATTCCAAGAGAAAATGAACACAGTAATGAAAATCTATTTTACATGTATCATTTCAAATATTTCTTTTCCCTTCCTGACGAGGAGATAGATAAATCAGAATAGTATTATACACCATGTCTTTTGAATTAATGTTTGTTTACATGTTACTCTTCACCATACAGGAATCGATTGCAAGAATAATGTTGATTTATCATTTATCATTCTGTTTTTAACGAGCAGATTTGTGATCTGTCATAATGTATTATCTTTCATGAATTTAAACAGTCTGCTTTTTAATGTAAAATGACTTTGTAAATACTTGGAAAGTGACCCTCTCTACCTGAGCTGCGGGTCATTTTACATGTACATGTATATACACCGTACACCAAGTTAATCAAGCAAAAATGAATGAAACATAATATACAGCTGGGAAAAGATTTGCTTTTTTTAATTTTTTTATTCCTGAATAACGTATGAAATGTCAAAATAATTTCTAAATGGATGTCTCAATAACATTAATTTTAGTAATTGTCGAACTTTGCTTCCCATGGTATAAGAGGGCTTTATTCAACTTCATGAAACTTATCATTTTTAAAGAGCATTAGATACCATCGGTAATTTGCAAAGGAGAAGCAACCGTATTTGAAATTTATCTCATGAACTCTTTATTTCTTATGCAAGTCTAAAAGTTTTTTTTTTTATTGAACAATTCAATTTTTTTTCTTTTCAGTTTGTAGAACTGATGGTGGAAATCGATTTGGATTGAACTGCGAATTTCGATGTTCATACAGTAGCATTGATCCTGTCAAACAATGTCATGGGAGACTTTTTTGCCTACCTGATCCTTATGGATGTTCATGTGACGTCGGTGCCCATGGTCGTGCATGTAACACACGTAAGGTTTTCGATATACTATTGACTGTGCTCAAATTCTTGTAGTGAAAATATATAGGACTTAAAATAATACTCATCTCTCAGAATTCTAAGAAAATTCTAGTTTTTCTTGGAACATCAAATGCACATAATAATGTGGCTGGTTTCATAAGTGAGGTCAGGCGCATCTCAGGGGAGAACATAAGAAGAAGAAGAAGAAGAAGAAGAAGAAGAAGAAGAAGAAGAATGAGGTGGAGAAAAAGATAAATGAATAAGAAGTTATTGTAACACAGTCACTCATGAAAAATATTTTTCTTTCCGACAAATGAATTGTATCTGTCCATCTTGATTTTGTATTTTGAATTCCTTTACAGTTTGTACTATAGGTACATATGGTCCAGGATGTTCACAGACATGTCACTGTGCAGTAGGTTCATCATGTAACATCTATAGTGGAATATGTTCACTTGGATGTCAGACTGGCTGGTCTGGAGACAACTGTCAAAGTAAGTCATAGTCAGCAATGATAACAAATGATATGACAAAAATGCTTTCTAGTACTGAAAAGTAAGATAATTCAGAATTTTACTTGTACACTGTAGCTATGTAATTTTTGATATTTTTTAAATTTCTAACCCCATTGCTTACATGACCAGGGGCGCCTGTACTATACCCATTCGGAATAAGATAATTCACAATTATATAAACACTTGGTTATTATTTGTTCTATTTTCGTAGACATACCCGCACCAAGTAGTGGTTTGTGGACAACTCCTTGTGTATACTATTCTCGTGTGTATTGATAGAGGAGATGAATGCTTTCTATGAATACGTGGATCTAACTAGTGAAGGCTCTGCTCAATTCAAGAAGATATGTAATAATTTAAATCAATTTGAGAAAAAAAAAACATGCAATCACTAGTTAGAATGAAACCAAAATTAAAATTAAAGTTTGCAAAGAAAAGAATTTGTTGCAATAGAAGCAATCTGATTTGTGTGAAGTACATCTAATATTATTTACTAATAATAATTGCTAAATTGTGATTTCTTAAATATTTCTTATCATTCCCAGTTCCAAATGAATGTGAAGGCGGTTACTATGGATCTCAATGCACTGATAAATGTCATTGCTTGAATGATGAACCATGTGCTAAAGATACTGGAGGGTGCCCTGAGCAGAAGTGTGCTATAGGATACACAGTACATAGTGGCGGGGTCATATGTCAAGGTAAGATTCTATTTTTCAATAAAGGGTGTTGCCTTTTCCATATCAATTCTTATTTCTTTTCTCCTTTTGTTTCCTCAACATCCACCCCCTCCCCCCCCCCCCTCTCGAGCAAAAAAAAAACAACAACAGACAAACAAACATTCTTTACAAAGTTTTTCCGGGGGGGCATACATGGATAGTACAGAGATAAAGGGTGTCTTTAACATTCTAACCCCCCCCCCCCCCCCACCACTATATCGCCCTTGGTCGGCTTGTAAACGTCATGGGATTCCTGACTGACAGCAAGGTTTATAATTATGATTGCAGCATGAGCTTAATCTAGGATTTTGTTTAGAATCTGAGATAAAGATACACAATCCCTTTAATTAGGGCTTTGTATTCAACTGGTTGACATTTTTTGTTAACCTATCATTATTCTACCATTATATTTCTAATATGTGACCTTACCGTTTTGTTTCATTATATTTTAGAGTGTGAAGGGGGTACCTTTGGTTTGGATTGTCATTGTCATTGTGCTCCAGAGGCTTGCGAGACGGAGAGGGGTCATTGTAATGGACAATGCCTCGAAAGCTGGATTGGACCGTATTGTCAAAGTAAATATGGTTTGTCTTGCATGGTTTGTTTTGCATGGTAATGGTTTGTTCAGCTTAAAATGCTTCAGATTAAACACAACCTCTGAGGGAACTATGTGTGCATGTATTTCATTTAGCTGTAGAGTTCCATGAGCGTCAGTACCTGGCTGTTACCGGCGCTATGTAAATAACCAGTATAATTATTGTTTGTTGCAGATCGATACTTGAACATGTACACATAAGTTCCCAAACTCTTTATAAAATCCATTTGATATTTATAATGAAGTTTCTCTTACCATATACATGCTGTGAATCTGTCAATTGTTTTGTTCTTGAAATGATTATCAGTTATTGGGAGGTCTTTGTAGTACAAAAATGGTTTTCTCAAGGAGATAGACATCTTGATTAATAAGTCAGTAGTTTCATAAAGCATGTGTGATTTGCATAACCAGGACTATTACATTGTATTAAGCAATTGGATTTTAAACAAAATAATCAGATTAATATCTTCCCTTGTTTAGGTACGTCTGTATAATATGTACAAGTACAAATTTATTTGTGATAGTTTTTTGTGTGATCTTGCTTAGTTCCTGATAGAGACAGGTATCCAATGAAGTGACTGGATTGCAATCTTTTATTGCTGCAGACATGCAACATGCAAAATTGTATTTAATGTTTTGTATTTTGCTTGGTTTGTGACAGGAATTTCAAAAATATCAGTAATTGGTCATTCTTTCCAATACTCGAGATGAATCCATTCTTACAATTTTGAATATCATGATTGGTCAATTTTCTAAAAATTGCGTATGGAATTAATTTGCCATATGGATTGTAGGTTAAACACATAAAGAAACACAATTCTAAATGGAACTAGAAATGCAATCGTGTCACAACGATGTGCGTGCAATGACGCCGTGTTTCTACGTGTCGAACAAAAGAGCTTCTCTCGGACTATCCAGAGCAATTTGTACGAAGTCTTTAGCTTCTGTAATATTGGAGACAGGTAGGGCGAAAGAAAGGCCTCAATAGTGACCTTGATGGGATGGTAGTGACTATGCCTACGATGTTTGAAAGAAATTGGGATAGGGGAAAGAACCTAGAAAGGGCTCGCAAGCACTGCGTGCAAAAACAAATGGGATTAGTTGCATGTTCGTCATTGCAATCAAGATCGTTCTAGGGGTCAAAAGCGTGAACCCGATTTGCCCCATAGACAATGCGTGTAATGCATGGGCGGAAAACGTACAGGATCTGTATTATGACCGGAGTTAAATTGTTTTTTCTCTCTCTATTTATGTCTCTTTATGGGCCGTATATGGTATCATTGGAAAGAAAATTTCATGGTTGTTATTGTAAACTACTCTCTTTATTTCTATGATAATCCAATCGAAACATGTGATGTAAAATAGATTTAAAGGACAAAATGGCGTCTTAAATGGCCCCCTTGACTAATTCCAAAAATCCGGTCACGAGGTGCCCTGCGTATTGCATCTCGGAATGTCATTGCAAATTTTCAAGGAAAAAAAAGGATGTTTAGGGGGCGAAAAGTAGTCTGAAAAAAATGACGTCATGGCCGATAAGTGTTATAATCGGGCGGAATTCGTATAGTGACCCTTGTTCAAATGCGATTTACTCACAATTTTCTGTGTAAACATATACCATACTTGGTATCATTCGAAAGGGCACTTCATTGCGGTCAGTTTGACACTATTGTCATCTGCACGCAATGTACTGCACGCATTAAAGGCGCTATTACGTAATGCATAGCAAATTCATTTTTGGCGATAACTTTGCGCTGACGTTATTAAAATTTACCAAACTTAGCAGACAGTTGACACGTATATGGATACATGTGTCTGCCAAGTTTCATCGAGTTAGGTTTAAAGATCGCCATTTTAGAGCAAGTTGAAGTTATTTCGGAATTTTCGTGAAAATGGCGAATTTGGAGGGCAATTTTCTCAAATTTGGTCAGTGATAGGGTATATAATTTTGTATATGGCTGGAAAGGGCATATCCTCAAGTATCTAAATCCAAAAAAGGGTACGGGTTTGCCAAGCCATTATGGAGATACGGCCACAGAGAGAAAGCCAATTCCCAGAACTTTAGAGGGCGCTATTTATGTTGTGCAAAGCCATTGGAGCGTGAAATTTGGCATGGCTATGTGCAATTATGAGATGAAGATACTGTGAGATTTAAATACAAAACGGAATTTATATGAGAAAGTTATGGCAGTTTTAGATTATTTAGGGGTCCATTTTTCAAGAACTTGAGAGATTTTTGACGGAGTCGGTTTTAGATTTGAATTTCGAGTATGAAGATGGCATTTTGAAGGTCAAGTCATGTGTCGCAGATGAAAGAACATCTCTCAGACTATCTAGAGGAATTTGTTAGAAGTTTGTAGGATAAAGGATAGTGGAGATAGGAAGGAAGATATAAAGGCCTTAAAATGGACCAGAAACGGACAAAATGGCGCCTGGACGGTCATGCATGAGTGATTTCCAAAATCGAAGAATGTAGTGACCTTGATGAGATGTTAGAGACTATGCCTATGAAATTTGAAAGGAAAAGGACATGAGGAAAGCACCTAACTAGGAATCACAAACACTACGTGCAAAACGAATGCGATTTCCTGACGATAAGGAGGAAAAGGAGGAAAAGGAGAATATTAATGGGGCAGAATGTGAACGAAAACAAGGCAATGACGAAGGGTCGTCATTGCAATAATTGGTCTAGAGTCTGCTGTAACGTTGTACGTTGATATGTTTTTAATATATCGTATCTTTACTTGGTTCTTGACAGGAATATCTAGATTAGTTCCAGTGAGAGTGAATCCATACCAACCGTCTAGCTTCACATGTTATGTTGAGGGTATGCCACTTCCTGATGCATCCTCAGTTGATCTTTATCGACGCACCGGAGACATCTGCAATAACAGGACAGGAATCACAAGGAGATCAAGCACTGTCTCAGGTTCAGAACGGGCTGTTGTCTTTGATGTTGATAGTGTGTATCCACAGGAACATGGGGAATACGTTTGCATTCTTTATGTTGAAGGTGTAGGCTATCCCAGTACGCCCATTACCAACGCAACCTATGGTGAGCAAACTGTTTGACATTGCTTCACTCTAATGTACTTTTGTGAGATACATGTGTCATAGAAAGCACGAATTTAATTTCTCTAAATGCAGAATAATTATCAGTTACGCTGTGTGCATACATGGTTACAGGGTATCGTATCTGTTATAGGGTTAGTTTTCTTGTGTTCTTGTGTACTTTGGTAAATGCATTTACATATTGAATTGATGGAAGAACTACTAGTATATAGGTGTGTCGTTAATTTTGACGGTTATTTCAATCAATTGTATCAATTGTATTAACTAATATGTATCTTTTCCTTTTTGTCAGTTCTGCCAGTCATTGAGAACGCACCAGTGATAGTGAGTACTACGTCATCTACAGTAGGTCTTCGATGGAATGCATGGTCTGAAGAAGATGACATAGGTGATCCTCCTCTGGTAGGATATGATGTCTTTGTACAGAAGGATGGTGACTGGGTAACGGATCAGAGAGTAGACCAACCCACAACATCAGCCATCGTTATTAACCTGACACCCGACACAGATTACAGGTTTCGTGTAGCAGCAGTGAGGGAAGGAACAGGTGGAACAGGACCTCTGTCTCCTAGGAACAACACAGTAACTCGCTCTGGAAGTAAGTTATCCTGAGAAGATAAATAAATAAATCTGCCAAGGGTTCGCCATGATTTCAGAGAGCAGAATACATTTTTGAAGATGCTCATTTTTCAATGAAGCCCTACATTATTTTGTCTACAAGAAAGTACATGTATTATATATACATTATAATAAATTAGTGGCGAATGTTCCTAATTGCACTATATATACACACACACAATGAATAAATACATGAATACAAATATATGCCGAATTCTCCGGTCTCCATTTGCTGTAATACAGAAGCCGGATCGGATTTTTGTATTTGATATATGGTACATTGTATGAATCTTATTCCATTTATTTCAACATTATAGGTGGCCCTCTCAGTGGATCATCATTAATACCTGTAGTAGGGGGTGCCATAGCTGCCCTCATTATTATCATCCTGGTCATTATTCTCGTCCTTGTCATCTTTAGAAGGTAAGTGACAGGAAAAACGTTGTCAAAGGGTCATTAAAATAGTGGGAATACACTGTAAACAGACACAAAATAAACAAACACTAAAACGATAACAAACTTCCATCCATTCTTGTGCATAAGCTGCAAAAGGTATGTTCTCTTTTTTAAACTACAGAATGACTCAATATATATTCATTCTGTGAAATAAATGAAATCAAAGATTACATATCAACCCCAGTAGTTTTCCTTTACAATGATGGGTGTTTGGGTTATGTACAGTACACCACTGTAGGAACTCCTTGCACAAAAAATCTTATTTCTGCTGGATTGACAAGGAAATTCTTGGTCAATTGTTGATATATAATATGATATTCAAATAGAAACCAAATGGGAATGAGTGTTAAACGAACATTAAATTTCATATTTAATTTTAACAAAGAAGGAGGAAATTAATGGGTTTTGTAATTGAATTTCACTTCCAGGGTCAAACAAAGACGTTTAAAGGCTGAACCAGCCGCATCGCCCCCAAACAATGCACGTGAGATCTCCTCGAAGTATGAGAACCGTGTGTTTGATGACTCCAACCAAGACCCCCATACCTACGAAAACCCGAATGGTGACGCCCATGCCTACCAAGATCTCAATACAGATACCCCAAACTACCAGAATATTACCGACGCCCATACGTATCTAGATCCTAAGAAACCCAACACTGACGATACGTATCTAGATCCTAAGAAACCCAACACTGACGATACGTATCTAGATCCTAAGAAACCCAACACTGACGATACCTATCTAGAAGTCATAGCATCAGATCCGGGAGACACTTACGAAGAAATATAGAGGCAGCTCTAGCGAGGCAGAGGGGTATATGGTGCCAGCATTGATACATGCTGGATCAATAATAATGAACAGGTTATGTAATACATAGAGTTGGCAATATGTAACATGGTGCTCATACTTCTTCTTTTTCGTCTGGTAAAAATATTGATGCATTGTGTTCTACTATTAATACGGAACTTTAAAAAATTGATACATGGTTTAAAGCAACAACACAAACTGAATGCACACAAACATGTTGTATGTTATTTCAGCAAAAAAAAATATTAATACATCCTGTATGGAAATAAGTATCAACCAACAAAGAATATCGGTAGTAAATTTTACAACTTGTCAGGAGTAAGAATTGACAACAAACTGACTTGGAATGAACATGTACATTATGTATCATGTCAAATATCTAAAGCTATTGGTGCAATGAACAGAATTTAAAAAATTGTACCTTTTAATATTCTTCTTAATCTGTATAATACTGTGATTCTACCCTATCTAATTTACTGTAATACAGTGTGGGGATATTGTACTTAACTCATTTTAATCGAATTTTAATTCTTCAGAAACGTGCAAAACGAATTACAAATTGCCTCAAAAACTTCAAATATGCCCAACAGTGTCAATTTTCAAAAGAAAGTTTCAGAAATATCTTGTAAATAAATATGTATAACTAGGATTATTTTTTACATAAATGCCTTTTTTTAATTTTTTTTAATGAATTTGTCTGGTTTAATTCTATATATTAATGTGTTGTGTTATTTTAATCTTTGTATTTCCATCTTGTTTTTAGTATATTTAAGACACTTTTTATGTAAATATTTTATTCTTTGGGAATAACCCTGATAGGCCATTGGCCGTTGATTTATCCCACCATATTATCATTTAAATTGAAGATGTTTCATTTTAACGTTTGTTATTGTCATGCATATAAATTGTACTTGTTTTTTTAAAATCAGATGTGGAAATAAAACTTGAACTTGAACTGAACTGAACTTCCTAAATAATTATGTGCTCATACTACGGTAATACACTATTTCAATTGTTGCCAGAGTTATAACCAAACTTAAACAGCTACTTTCAAAATGTTATAGAAACAGTAAATATCTTATGTGGTTTTGATACCATTACTAGTTTGCAAATAAAGGGATGAAAGAGTGAATTTACGTCTAAAATCTTCAAGTTAACTGTTTCTTACAATGCAAAAAAATGCCACTTTAACTTATTTAATACTTTTGTACCAATTTTTTTTTTTAATCTGTTTTTTTATTTGACGCGGTGTAACATTTCTCATTTCCAACCCCCCAAAAAGGTAAAAATCATGTTTTTTTACATAATTTTTTTCTCAAGGGGGGGGGGGGCCTCGGGGCCAGCGGCCCCCCCCCCCTGGTTCCGACACTGTTACACATACCTGTAGGCTGTAGCAGTGCAGTGTAACTGTAGTGTAAGGTGTCTCTAAAAGATATTTTGATTTATATACCTCTCTTTTCAGACTTTAGTAGGTCTAGATCTATGTTGAATAAATCTATTCATCTTATTATTGATTGTTCGAAATTGCAGTTGGATCTAAAGACATTGATTAAATTGTTAATAATAAACTTCATAATCATAGGGTCTATGTATAGCTCCCTCTCAAGACTGATATTACTTTGGCTTTAAAATAATGTTTCTAGACTACAATAGACCAATTTATTATACCTTATTAAAATTAGATATTAAAACTGCATATTCTGAGATTTTCATGGTCGCAGCTACCATGGAATGACCTTCGGTGCTATATAAAATATTTGAAATATACAGTGAGCACTGGTAAATTGTTGATTATTCAATTTCTTGAAAGGAAAACTGTTTTAGGAGCTAAATTTCTAGTTTATAATACATCCACAGGGGCAACCAAATATATCAACATTTTGAAGAATTACTAGGGTCTATCCTTCCAATTTCCAGAATTTCCCCAAACTTTGAATTAACTTTAACTTCAACCATACCCTACACCCAGTAAACTATCACACTCAGTGATTTTCTAGGTGCCCCCCTTCATAAATCCTAAGTCTAGCTAAGGCTTTGGTTACTGGAACTGGGAATGCTGTATTGTATAAAAAAAACATATAGCAATGCATTTGAAAGCTTAGAAAAGCTGTAATAAATTGACATTTAATTAACTCATTACAGAATCCATTGTGTACACCCCTATCACTGTATACTGTGTCTTAGAAAATTGAAATATTCTTCCAAAGGGAAATGTACAATGATTGCAAGAAAATTAATTAGCACCCCCCCCCCCCCCCCAAAAAAAAAAAAAAAAAAAAAAGATAATGATATATATTTGCCTCCATCACAAAAGTTGCACAAGGCATTATTTATAGGGTTGTCTGTACCTACTCCTCTCTCATTACTGTTCCGTTTTTTTAATTTATATTTTTTGTCTTTAAGAGAGCCCATTAGACATAGTCATACGAAAGACACAACAAAAAACGATTCAAGTGCCCAAAAGTGTCCTAAACGTGTGCAAAGGCTTGATACACATTTGCACAAAGCTCACAACGTGCCAAGGATGACGGAAGAAATGAAGGCAGCTTGTCAGAGCTCCAAAGGCTTTTCGTCAACTAAAGGTAATTTCTAATACTTATTCAGTAATGAGGATTTAAGCTTGTGCATTATTTTTCTCCTCCTTTACATGTACATGTTTGTACATTTCTTTCTTTATCTGGGCCAAAATACTGGAATGCCCTTCCCAGCACATTAAAAGAAAAACCCTGTCAAAATAAGTAGTCCCCCATTTTTGTCCGGTATTCGGCCAAACTGGCCATTTTTTCACATTGAAATTGTGACTTTTATACGATTTGTATCCTTATAATACTAATTAAAAATGATTTTTCTTTTTCCACCATTTCTTTCTGTCTCCCTCCCTCTCTCTCTCTCTCTCTCTCTCTCTCTCTCTCTCTTTGTCTCTCTCTCTCTCTCTCTCTCTCTCTCTCTCTCTCTCTCTCTCTGTGTCTCTGTCTTCTTCTTCACTTTCTGCTGTTCCCCCCTTTTTCTGTTCGTCGTTTCTAACTATATAGGCCAATCTCATACATGTAACTGCTTAATTTTTCTCACATTTTAGAACGATCCGTTTAAAACAGGCTCTACAATTGTTTAGATATATATTATGTGAATCATTAAATCCTGATCAGTTTGGATTTTGGCAGTCTCATTTTACCCAGATCTAAATTGCTCCGCTGAAATTTTATGACCGCTTTTCAAGTGCACTCGCTGCTCATGAGCATGTCATTGGTGTATTTATGGATCTGAGCAAAGCATTTGACACACTCGACCATTCAAATCTTCTTTCTAAGCTAGAGCACTATGGAATAAGGGGTATAGCTTTACAATGGTTTGCAAGTTATTTATCTATGAGAAGACAATATATTTATTATAACTCTGTTAACTCTGACATTCTGCATCTTAATTCTGGTGTTCCGCAGGGATTCTATCCTGGGGCCATGTATTTCATGGCGTCAACCCCCCCCCCCCTCATTTTTTTTTTTTTTTAAATTTAAAAAAAAAAAAAAATGCTAATGGGTGACCTAAAAAAGGTGACGTTACCCGCCCCCCCCCCCACCCCCCCCCCCCCCCCCCAACGAGACGAAATGTCGATCGGTCAAAAAAAAAGAAAAAAGTGCTCTTTCATATACACTGTCGCTCATAAAGGTGGAATATTTTGTTTTTACCCCAATTTATGGAATTATTTTTAGAATAATTTAAAAATAAAAGATCTAGATAATAGTATACATTCTCAGATTGTATTGAATAACAATTTGCCAATGTTTGTTTTGCGTGACTGCTAAAGCATGTGTATGCTACTGACAGTGATAAATGACAGTAATGAGGATTAATGCCCCACAAAAGGGCACTAATATAGCACATCGACACGGTTTTGATCCTGGGGCCTCAAAGTTACGAGGCCATTGCTTTGTCACTGAACCATGACTGTACGCAGCGGGGGCTAGTGTAGGGGGCAGTTTCCATAAATAAAATAAAAACACAGAAAATGCAATAAATTTTCAATAATTATTGCTTTTACCCCGGTTCCCAACATAAAAAAATCTTCTGTGTGCCCATGAGCCATAATGCATGGCCGTCCAGAGGATTTGTATTTGATATAATCAGTACTCATTATATTGAACACAAATGTAATTCTCTCATGATTTATATAACATATTTTACTAGACTTAACAATATAGTTTTTCTTTTTCTTTTTCTTTGTAAATAGTGTAAATAGTTCACAACCCTTTTAGGAATTTGATTTAGTATATAATTTATATTTGAAAGGTGTTGTAACGATCCAAGCTCTATGCTAATGTTTCATCACCTTTGTGTGTTCATTCTTTAAAACATATAATAGTTCCAACTTGTCTTTGATAAAACATTGTTATATTCTTTTTCATGTGAAGTCAATTCAAATGGATTGTAAAATTGAAAATGATTTGTTATATTGTGTTCTTTTTCATGTGATGTTAACTCCAATGAATTGTGAACATGTATAAAAATATAAATGAATACAAATAACATAAATTATATATGATTTTTATAGATC